>JAAVTZ010000059.1:0-63077 GCA_014898835.1 Fusarium lateritium | reverse complement strand
TCCCACAACTAAGGCTAAGTTTAGGGCAATTGACAAGCTGAATAGGGCAGTGTGGGAACGTACCTGACCATCCCCTTCCTCGAAATATGGGCCATCGTCATCAATGGTTGCACTGCTTCCCTTATATATCTTCCAATCTGCTGCTGGAGCGGTATGTGTCATTAGAACTGCTCTATCTGTGTATAGTAAGGTTTTACTATGAAGCGATATCTTCTTACCTTCAGAATATTCAGTGATGGAGTCTTGAGGGCCGGAATCGTCATCCGCATCTTCCCAGTCAGATCTGTCAGGTTCTTCGTCGCCCAGAAGCCATGTCTTCGCCCCCTGTCCAACATCGCCGCCAATCGTGGCTTCAAGATTTTGTTCGTCCTCATGATATAAGACGCCTGTTGTATTAGTCGTGCAGTCCGTGCCTAGAATTGGTTGCTCGCTCGAGGTCAAGCTTGCACCAGAGGATTCTGTCTTTGTTGGTGACCAGAACGCCAAGAATCTCTGGATTGTTCGGCCATAGTTCTCTTTATCTTTATCAAGGGCGTGCAGACAGACTGATTTCAGTTCCCCAGGCCTTTTCTCAATATCCTCAACTGATGAAGGAAGATGAAATAGCGGGTTGGTTGCGGCATTCGTATATTCTGTTAGCCATTGTTTTTGAATGTATTCGAACCAAGCGGATTCTTGATATTGCTCTAGCCGGATGTCTCTCACACCCGGAGGGCATGCATATTGCTCAAAGAATGCTTCGTCCTGACATTTGTACTTGGTTAGATCTTTTGTATCGTATAGCACTTGGAATACATACATCTGCCATGGGTCCATCGAATCGGTCTGGATAGATAAGAGGCTTCTGACCATGTGAGTACCACAGTAGGAGCCCCCGATCATCGAAAAAGTCAGGATGACCTTCCACAAATCCATCATTTTCAGCTAGCCAGTCATTCAACTCGCTTGGCGAATCTTGATAGCTAATGTGAGGTCAGCCATATTTGCACCCATAAGTATGGGCTACCCTATTTCAATTACCTGGAATGGAACTTTTGCCAATATTCTGTCCCTGGTTGTACAAACTCTGAACTGGGTAACTGTAAGTGAGTAGTTCTGATTCCATGCATCCGAATGAGGATCAGAAACTGGGCAAGATCATCTCTGTCGAGGACGCTGGGGCTGAAAATAGAACTGAGTATTTCCTTGGATACTATCACGTGGCCGAGAGCATCAGTTGTTCCTGGAGATAACAGTTCCAGGATAAGACAGCCAAATGGGGTGGCAATTTCTCCAAGATGCAGCCGAGGTATCAACGCCCAATTGTCCGGTAGACACGAAGAATCGGAAATTTGCAAAATTTTCTCTAGTTGAGATTGAATTGGTGATGGAGCTGAAGGTGGCTGTTGAGACTTGTCGGGGGAGATGTGAAGCCTTTTTCCATACTTCTGCTCCTTGGCTTGATCAAGAGCCTTCTGGGCGACACGTCTAGCTTTCCTACGCTGTCGACCTCGGGTCTGTGGAGGGGTAGGCGCATCGTGTTCTGAGCCTGTGAAAGTTAGAATATTATTTGCCAATTATGAAACCTAGGTGCGGATCGATTCTGGCCAACCCACCTTTAGGGGTTGTTAGACGGGAACTGTTGGGTTGCAATGGCGACTTGTTCCGCGAGAAAAAGTGATGAGCAGCATCTTTCAATATCTGCTCAGGAACTTTGATAAAACCAACAATGGGATGGCGGTCCTCGCGATCGCGGCTAATTAAGTGAAAAACAGAGCGCCGACCACCACCGTGCAGATCGACCTTTTGGGTCAGAGGCATCCAATCGTAAACACCAGAATGTCGGTCAAGTCGGATGGGTCCATACATAAATACCTCCATCTGGCTACTTATATCCTCTGGTTCTCCACTATACCAGGGTGAAGGTCCAGATAGGTCGGTCGCGGTTTCGTCATAGTCGCCTGGATCCAGATCAATCTCGTAATGTCTGTGAATAGAGACATTCCAGTCAACGTCGGGAAATTGCCTCAGTTCTTCGATATCTGAATACACCTGCTTTGGAAGGTCAACGTATCCCCAAAAGTGCGAAATTGTGCTGCTATCAGATGCCTGCTTAGCGAGGTCCTCGTGGAGTGCACCAGCTTCCGCATGCTCTCCATAGTCCGGAAACATCATGGGATGTTAAACTTGTGCTATTGATCCTAGGAGACGTAATCTCTCACTCTGTATCGGTGTTTTCAGGATTATCACAGTAAGGAAGGAAGGGTTAAATATGCAGAGGACGAGTGACAGACAAGAGAATAACAATGAAGCGTTTAGACTACGCTTAGTCATACTATGTAGCCTATATCACGCAGTTAGTTATGGGCATGGAGCGTGGCAGCGCAGGCTTATTTACCCATAAGTACACATCGCTTACTCAAATCCGTCCAATTACACGGCATGGCTTCAATGATACTACAGGTGTAGGTTGAAAATGACCCTGCAACCGTACTATTTCGGTCATCACGGGGCTGACAGGCTGTATATATGCGGCACAGACGTGTTCACCCCGCACTTGGTTCCATGCTAGTCACGTCTGCCTGGCCGCAGCCGTTTGACTCTCCACGGAGATTTAGTTCATCTTGCGAAGGACTCTCTATTTGGAACACAGCAGTACATCCCGTCGCAAATTTCAAACTTGATATGGAGCCGGCAAGTGCAGCTGTTGGGTTATTCAACCACTGCCTACATGGCTATCGAGCCATAGCTTTAGCCACAGAGATCGGCGCTGAGGCCGTATTTTGGGACGTATTGATGAGGATCGAATTGACGCGATTCGAGATCTGGGGTCGCTGCTTAGGTTTCCTCGACGAAACTACCGGAAATGAACACTCACCTGATCAGCCATCGACGATGGCTGAAGCCGCTGAGATTCTGCAGGTCAAGGCTGCAGGGGATATAGTCCGAGACATTCTGATATCACTCCAGTCTACGTTAGACGAGTTCAAGAAAGAAGCACAAAAGTATCGAGTTGATCCACAGAAGAAGCCCAAACAGCATCGAGAAAAAAGTCGATTTGAAGCTCAAATCAAGCGGGCCTGGGAATCAACAAAAGACCTTGGTGCTCATTTGATTCTTGTCATGAATGACAAGGATAAGTTCAACAAATTACTCGAGAGACTCACACACTTCAACGACGGCCTTGAAAAGATACTGTCTATGGGACAGAAGGCTCGACTAGAAAAGTCGCTTGCATCGAGAGTCCTGGCTAAATACGACACCTACGCCGATCTCGATCTATTTGAACAGAAGGATGCATCAGATGTTGAGTTCAACAGCATCCAACAGCACAAGTACTTGATTGCAACAGCGCACATCAAGAAAATGTGCCTTATGAGTACCGGGAATGACGACCACAATATCGACGACTACAAGATATCAAATGAATTAGTGAACGTCTCCAAAACCCCGGAACAGGATGAATATACATTTTCCTACCAAACCTCCACGGCGGAGTACCGACCTAATGAAGAAGAGCCTTATGTGGTACTCGTGGAATGGAGATCAGTCAGCCCCATGTCTTCCAAGTCCTTGATAACCGAGGAGGAGCTGATAAGACGTCGAAATGCGGTGGTCGCCCTGCTCAGGGAGGGAAGCCGTGTGGGCGAGACAACACCCTACAGAGTTCTCGAGAGCATTGGCTGGTTCGATTTTATCAGAGGGGCCGAGGCTACAGGGTTCAACTCTTTGATCGGCTTCATATCCAGGTTTCCGAATTGGGCAGACACTGACTGCCCACCCACGAGTCTACACACTATCCTCAGCAAATCATTCAATAGCGAGATACCAGATACTCCTAGCCTAAGAGTTAGGTTCCAACTCGCCAAGGACCTATCGCAAGCATTGTACCAATTGCAATGTAGCCAATGGCTACACCGTATGCTGAGTAGTCACCAAATCATTTTCTTCAATGATAAAAAGACGAAAGAGCTTCGATTGGATTGCCCGTATCTGACTGGTTTTCAATACTCACGACCGGACGACCAGCGTGTTCGCAGAAAATTTCGCAATCCAATGGATAAATCCCAAGTTGAATCGGAAGGAACACCCAGGAAGTTAGACTACCTGAAACTCTACGTCCATCCTGCTCGCTGGCCTGGGAGGTCTAGGCGTTATCGACGATCGGATGATGTCTATAGCTTGGGGGTAATTCTATTCGAAATCGCATTTTGGGAGCCAGTGAGCGCTTGTTTTGACGAGGGCCAAAGGATAGAGGACCCTGGTATTATCCTCGAGACAGCCAAGATGGAGCTTGCCGCCGAGGTAGGCGACCTTTACAGGGATGTGGTAGTTGGATGTCTTGAGGGTCTTAGGTTGAACGGATTGACGAGTGACGTCGACACTGACTATGATGGAGGTTATAGAGGAGAGGACTCTGAGTATGGCTTGGAAAGTGATCTTCTTTGGAAAGTAGTCCGACAGATAGAGAAGTTAAGGGTGTAAGGATGAGATAGCAACGTGTTCAAATCAGATGTGTTATAAACCTTATGAATTCCTAATTGATAACTAACGTGTACATGCGTCAAGTCACACATCATACCAGAAAGCATTGTATCAAGAATCCTAAAGTTCATAAAGCAGGTATATAGTAAAAGTCTAAGTGTGGTAGCATTCTGTTACGACCAGTAAGAATGGCCAATTGGCCGTTAATTAAACTGTACAACCGCCTCATTCGATAGGAGTAGCCTTGACATAAGCGCAGTCAGGATCCGAGAAGGGGTCACCACAGCCAACACTGTTATCCTTCTCAATAAAGACAGCAGGAAGGTTATAATAGCACTGGGGAATCTCGCCCCAAGCCATGTTACCCACATCAATATCATCAGCATCGCTTAGAGCACAGTCTAGAACAGCCCGGTAGTACTTCTCACGATCACCAAGACCGTAACCGGCCATCTTGTCATAGATATCAGCATCGACCTCAACCCAGTCCTTGATGCGGTTGTTGTTGGGCTTGTTGCGCATGATGTAGAAGCAGTACTCCTCACCATCCTTGAGGCTCATCCACTGGCGACCGGGAGCATAACCACAGTCCTCCCGGCTTCCGAAACCATCGCGCTTGTCGGCGACGAGGTGAAGCTTGGCGGCCTTCATGACGTCATTAGCAACCTTGGTCTTGATGTTGTTGCTGATGGACGAGATAGCAACTCGTACAGCCTCAGCGTCGTCGTCGAGGAGGAACCAGCCGCCGTTGAAAAACTTGGTGATCTTGGACTGGTAAGTGTCCCACTTGGGGGCGGGAAGAGAGTTGTACTCGTCCTCATTTCCGCCACCCATGACGATGCGAAGAGTGTCTTCGATCTTCTTCGTAGCGGCCTCGAAAACATCGGCCAGGGCGGCGGAGATGGTACCTTGGTCAATCTCCTCCTCGCTGTTGGCGGCAAGGCCAGAGAAGATACCACCCAGGATACCGAAACCAGCAGCGAAACCGTTGCCCTAGTCAGATTAGCCATGAACTGATAAAAAATGAGAGTCAAGACTTACAGCTCCGGGAACAAGTCCACCAACGGCGTTACCCATGGTAGACGCAGCAGCCAACCATCCCAAAACACCACTAGGATCATCCTCACTACCGTCAAAGTCGCTAACCATCTGACCGATTCTGAGGCCGCTGATGAGAGTCTCATCAGTAAGCTGGCGCTTCAGCTCGTTGAACTTTGCGTGCACGCCCTTGGCCGCTTGGAAGATCCAGTACGAGTTCTTTCCGATGATGGTGTCTTGGCCGTACTTGTCGTACTGATCCGTGCAGCTGATGCCGTTTAGGGGATTGCAGTCGCCGCTGAGGACACCACAGCCAGCGGCGCCGCCCTTTCCATCGGTGCCGCCCGAGACTTGGTCCTCGACGTTCTTGAGCCAGTTGTTCTCGTGTTCTAGTAGGTATTAGTTGCTGTATTGATGGCATGTCCAGTGAGACCTACCCCATTGCATCAGGATAAACATATCGAGCTGACCACCAGCTCCAGACTCCTCCCAGAGCTTGTCAACACCCTCTGGTGTTCGCAGGTCCCATCCTTTACAGAGAGTGTCCTTGTTGTCCCAGGCAGCGGGATCGACTCGCTTGGACATGGGCGAGGCGCTGACTGCGGCGGCGAGCGCCAAAAAGGCGGTGGTAGATTTCATTGTCAAAAGAGTGACTGTCAAAGATAGGCTTGATTGAATGAGAGTAAACAGTTGGGGCCTAAAGTTCAAGCTTTATATCGCGTCGTGTTAAGAGGTGAAAGCCTACAGAACACAGCCGCAGAGTGTTGCAACCATAGTCTAATTATATGTGTTCCTGAATCCTGCCATGCAAGACCAGGTCTGTGGCACGAGCATTACTGTTCTCACCATTGTGATATCAGCCTCACTGGGTCTCTTGGCATGTAAGTGCCTAGCGAGATAGCTATTCGCATTCGCGCCTATGCGACAAAGGATCAGGTTCCTCGACTCGCAATCCGCGGGAGGAGCCGTGCGTCATTCATTAAGGAGCGGAAGTGGAGGCTTGAAGGATTTGGCAGGGATGCTAAGCACTTGTTTGTCACACGAGGGGTAGCCTTTGTGAGCGAAGGCATAGAGAAGCACGAGAGTTTTAGATTACATGGTCGATCGCCCCATAGGGAATAATTTTTATATTCTTGGCCGTTGCATCAAGACATTCCTTCAACATCAGATGCTGAAAATATTGGAGTGGTGCATAACACGGGTTGAAACGCTGGCCCACTGGAATTTGGGGTCTGTGGGTTGCGAGTTGGGCTACGACAGCGCTAAGCTTGGGAACGGTATCGCCGATTCAGTGGACGCTAAAGTGAGAAGTGCCTCGTGGAAGAACTGGAAAGCGAACATAGCAATGGGAAGAGTGTAGCTGGATGTAGTGGTTCAAATACTAGGGTGTCGCGTGCGTTCAACGAAACAATGATTTCCGTCCCTCGAAGGTTCATGACTTGACACCAAATGACATGGGATGTCCGTAAACTTGCATGGCTTCATCTCAAGTCAAGAGAACACAGGCCATGTGGACTAGGTCTATACTCACCAAACAGTTTGAGCCCTACAGAACAATACAACCATCCGTTTGCAACTGCCTATAGGGACATACCACGCAATCAATCGGAAACAGTAGAGCAAATCCTATTGACCTAGGAACATACGACAAACCTTGATGAAAACACAAAGGATTCACGACGCGGGTGAATCGGCACTAACTCGGTCCTTGGCATCCGACACGCGACAGCTGTAAGGCTTACTCTCACAGGCCTATCCCTTCTAGGGCAGCCCAGTAGGGCAGGCAAATCAAGGTCCTTCCCCTGGCAGTGGACCCTTGGCGATGTCGATCGCATTCAAGGACAAGGACTGTCGACTAAATAGGTGATTCTTATATTGGCAGGACATTTTATCCGTCGATTACAAGGTTAATGCATCGGGGATTCTCAGACTCATCTCTAGAGTTGCAATCTAGAGCTTGGCGTAATCTTTCTACTACTGAATCTCCACCCACCATAGCCTCAGCCCCATATGTTCAATGGCTGTTTGTCATGAGAAGTGACTGGCTGCACAGCCGCAATGGTAATAACATGGTTTCAAAATTGAGGTATAGATTTTTCCGGTGCAAGTAAATCTTATCTGAAATCCTTCTGATCCTATCACACGACTCATCACGTACAGTAGCCAGTACTAGAAACTGCATGCTCAATTTATCGCATTGACATCTCTATCTAGGAAATTACAGACAAAACAAGACAACATCGAAGCGAACCCCATATTACTTGCGCGCCGGAGGCTCCGGGAGCTTGTAAGTATACGACATCAAAGTCTCAACATCTTGAGAAGCAAGATACTTCTCAAAGCTGTCAGTCTTGACCGGCTTCTTCAACTGCTCAGGTGTGATGACTCCTTCAACTCCCTCTGTGTATCCGTGCTCGGCCATGTAAGCAGGCCCATCGAGAACCTCATATGGCACACCAGTCTTTTGGTGCATCTCATCCTCAGTCATCTGCTCCAACCTAGCCTTTTGGCCAGTGATCTTGTTCCACAAGTCGATGACTTCGAAGGCGGCGAGATTGCTATCATAGGCTAGCAATTTGGTTCCGGCGGGCTCATCTTCTACCAGCGCGTGTACAAAAGGGCCCGTAGACGATTCAGTGTTGAGGATGGGGAACTTGAGTTCTTTGGTCGCGGGAAGTGTCATAACAAATTCTCCAGTCTCCGCATCCTTCTTGGGGTATAAGAACGGGTTGGTGTTGTAAACACCAACGTAAATGATAGATGTCTTTTTGGCAAGCTCAGGCATCTCGCTCTCAATGAACTTGACAGCCGCAGCTTTCGTCTCCCAGTGATGGCAGTGAGGAAATTTGCCCTTGGACACCTCTTTCATAGGACCCAGAGCAGAGTAGATGTACTTCTCCAGGGTAGGCGTCTTGGAAGCGGCATATGCAGCATTCTTAACATGCAACATCTCCATGTCATACCCAAGCTTTTGGCTTGTAGGTTGGTCTTTTCCCTCAGCCAGAGCGGCGAGGTAATTTGCCCAGAAATCGGTGTTGACGAAGATGGCATGCGCGCCGTCGAAGGCCTTGATGAGAGAATCGGCATCGGTCATGTCGGCTTCTACAATTTCCGCTCCGAGGTTTTGAAGAGCTTGGGCTTTGGCGGAGGTTGAGCGGCGTGTGAGAGCTCGGACGTGCCAGCCTGGAACATTGAGAAATGTTCTGGCTACGGAACCACCTTGAGTGCCGGTGGCGCCGACGACTGCGATAATCTTGGTGGAGGACATTGTAAGGGCGTTTGAATGTGAGATGAGATTGTATAGAATAACAGTGTTGTCGATGGATTGTGATTGACTTAGTACTGAAGATGTGACCAAGACGACTTGGCCGTCTTTCTTATAGTAAATTACATCTCGGCTTTTACCTCTGATCCGTAAAACTGTTTCTCGGATTGATAATTGCCATTTTGACGTTCACGATATCCTCAATTGCTAACTGGGCTCCAGAGAGTAAGCCATTGGGGCTGACGGACGATTCGTCTTGGCATGTTTCACCGCCGGTATCTGATTGGCTGAAAAAGCGTAAGCCAGATTTGCCCCCCTCGGATTTCGGGTTTAAGCTGAGGGGCTCTCCACGAAGCCACTGACAATGACATTTCCATGACTGAGGAGTCAAGGTCAACCATCACACGTCTCGATACCAGCAATTCCCAATCGAACGATTGATCACTAAGCTATGGAAGATAAGGGCGGGTCCTCTACGGCCAATGGAACCAGAGCTGGCGTCCCCCGCAAGCGGACAAGCCAGGATGGTGGTGATGATCCACCTGCTAAGCGTCGCGTCTTGACGACAGCCCGGAGGGAGCAGAACCGCCTGGCACAGAAAGCGTTCCGTAGGTCAACCACTTACTCATATATGCGTGTCATTAACAAATACCACGTAGGGCAACGCCAGAAGCAGGAACGTCAACGATTGAAAGAAGCCAAGGCTCAAACTACCCACAAACAACGGCTCAGGCCACTCTTGAAGCGTGACGATGTCCCGTCGTGTGAAGGCTTAGAGCACAAAGACTCGGAACATCAAATAAGAGTTACTCAAGGACAATCGATACAAGATCTTGGTCAGCTTGTCATCGATACTAACTCCCCGACTCAAGACATCGACGGTCCAGATGCAGAGGAAGACAGCGAAGTAGAATTCCCGGACGTCTATCTCAACATGCTTCAGTTCGCACCAGTATCCCTCTTTAACTCTTTGGTGTCCAATGGAGTCTTACTGGGCTTCGAACTCTCCCGCCTGGGAGACTGCAGCGCAGAATATATCTCACCTTTCTATCAACCCAACCTCTCGGGCGAATTAAATCCTACTTCTCTCGCACAAGTAGGGTCGGCTTTCATCTCTTCATTTAACAATACCAATGTTCCTATGCAATTACGGCCGACCATGGCGCAAATTCTCATTCCGCATCATGTCAGCTTGGACTTGATTCCTCTTCCGTTCCTGCGTGAACGGGCCATCATGTTATCTGCAGCATTGCCGCATATCTACAACACCTGGGAACTCAAAATCGATATCTATGATAAAGGCGGCTTGACTCTTTGGAGACATAATTCTGCGAAACAAGGGAGGAAGAATAGCCGAAATAGCTATCCGCCATGGGAGATGAAGAGTTGGGAAGCGGCGCCGTGGTTTCTGAAAAAGTGGTGCATGGTCAGTGACGAGGAAAATGAAGAACTTTATAAGCAGAGTATTGGATGGCAGGTGGTGAGGGATATTATACACTCTAGAAACACCTACCAGTTAACAAGTAGTTGATCTGGGCTAATAAGAATGCAATGTAGCTGAGCTTTTGAGCCCCACTCAAGATCTCGTCTCACTTTGTGTAACCAGCCATAGATGTTAATAATAGTTGTAACTACAATCGTAAACAATTAGCCTGAGTAAAGGATCATCAATCCTGGCCGATGATAGCAGAAGTTGACGAAAGTAGATAAGAAATGCTGGCGAATCTAGAAATGTTTAACTATCGTGAAAGCGTATTATGATAATGGGGAAGATAATAAGAAGGTTTAGTGATAGGCTTTAGTGGGGGAGAGATGAGGTTTGGTACAAAACGAGAGTGTAAGGTCTGATGGAGCCTCTTATCTAACCTCACTATGAATGTGGTATTTGTTTGGGGGGCTTGTAACAACTACTGACTACAGATTGTTAGTTGTAGGTGTTGGTTGGTAACCCTTGACTGTTGTTTGTGGGTGATCGCCTGTTCTTATCTTCTCAATTGACTTGACCTATAGGATGCGCCTTCCGGTGCCTATTATGTACATTCGACAGTTCAGATAGTCTCGTATTGCAGTCTGCTTTGGGGTGAGTTCAGGATTCTAGACCATCTCAGACCACTTAGAGAGAAGGAGGTCTGGAGGGTTAGTGTCATCCCTAGGCCAACTAGGTGAAGCATTCTACGTGAAGTATTCTAGATAAGTCAGCTTTCAGCTTAATAAATAGGAGATATATAGATCACGATGTACCTATGACCACTTTTAAAAACTCCTTACTCCTCTAAACCGCTTAACTAAGTACTACGAGCTTCCACGTCCTCCGCGGCAACTGGTTCCAAAGACTTAAATAGATGATGGTGGCCATGTGCGATGCTCGGATGTACACTCCATTTTTATTTTTGACAACGGGCCAGCAGTAGAGTCTGTACTGCCCGCGGTGGTGTCTAGGTTTGTTCATTGTCCCAGCAAACACAGCAACAAGCTCAATCTCTTTGAGGTTACCACCCTCATCCGGGATGGAATTTTGTGCTTCGTGGATGCGATAATAGCTGTCGTTAACCTTGATAGAGAATGGATACTGATGGCTCGTGAACTGTAGATCTTCAGGCTTATTGACGTATGACTCTGAGTTGGTGATGGCCGTCGGATCATATCGAACTGTAGCAACTTCGGTAGAGAAAACCAAGAGGCTAGGTTTCAAAGATGGAGAAAGAGGAGGAAAAGTTTGGAGTTTCCTTTCAATTTCAGAACGCTCCAAGGCCGTACTTTCAAGACCACTTGGAGCTGTGTCCAACAGGTTGCCAAGCCACTGGAACGGGAACTTCCGGTCTTGCGCATCTCGGATAGACGCCAATGATTCGTTAGAATCGTAGACAAAGAAAGACGGCGTTCGTGCATCACCTTCATCACCGTAAAAATCGGCTAGCTGTCCACCATTGGTCCAGCTTAGCCAGGACCAGCTGGGAAAGACTACCCTGATAATGGCACCTGTGGGTGATTTGATAGCGTGCGTGCCTCTTCTCAGCCTTCTTGTGATCCGAGATGACCATTCCCACATGAGAAATCGACCAAAGTCCTCATGTGGTAGACCCCAGGAGAACTTCTGATCAGGCCACCTTTTCTCCAAGTGGCTCTGGGTGCCTAAATAGGCTCGCATAATATCCGCTTCAAAGGTCAATTTACGCGTGCAAAAGGTCTGGGCGATGTTTCTGTATTCCAACGAGCGGTATTTATCGTCGAGTCTCAGCTTAGAGTGTAGAAAGTAATCGACCGTGTCTTCGCTTAACATTCCCTCACGGCAGCTCCAGTAGACCTGTTCCGCAGTGAAGAAGAGCATTCTCCGAGAAACAAATGCTTCTTGAAAAGTCCAAGCTCGTTGGGCCCAAGGTGTACCAGAGATCCACTCTGGCTCTTGAAATTTAGTCTGAGACCGGATCAGTTTGTGATCCACGCAATCGACGAGTGGTACTCCTCGAGCATCAATGGGCCTCTGCTCAAGAGTGCGTGTGCCGGGACGAAGCCCAGGGATACCGCTATCTGCACTTAGGCCTGATGCTGCTATGATGGTCAAGATGCTCTCATTATAAATGAGATCCATCTTGTCGATGAATTCGATCAAGTCAGACTCTTCATTTTGAATGATGCAAAGACTATCAATCCACAAGTAGCCGATGTCAAGCCTTTTGCAGATAGAAATTGTATCATCAATGGTATTTGGGAGAGCAATAGCTTCTAGTGACTGAGGCTCCATCAGTTTGACGACGTTCTCTCTGATCAGTCTCTGAAATGATGTTGATCCCCAAACATAACTCAACGTGGCATATGTTGGAACGCCCATCTTTGAACCTCTAGCGTTCGAAAACTCCTTGATGCACATTTCTCCGATACTGATGAGACGTAGTCGTTCGATACCTGAGGATTCATGCGCTTGGCAAAGATCATGTGTCGAATCACATGAGTGCATCCATCCTCTTATCCTGTCAAAGTCGATCAAAAGCGGTCGAAGGCAACCATATGTCCGGTGCAATGCTGCTGGTATCGGCTCTGGATTCTTGTCCCACTGTCGGCTCTCAAGTCCTTCATATTCTGTGCCCCATTCACTCTCGGCACTGAGAGTGAAATCTTTTCTGTAGGATCCTTCATCTGGCATACTGCTGACTGGCACAAGGCCTCCAGGACCAGCTCTTTGCCATTTGATGTAGGCACCGCTATACCCAGCCGTGATAAAAGCTTGTAATATATGTCTATCCGTCCTGCCCCCAAAGCCAAAGGACCAGTTTTGCGCCACCATCGAATCATGAATCTTGAAATTAACTCGGGCATCGCGAATTTCTTCATCAGAGGGTCTTGGATTGAGATTTGATGTCCAAAGCCCGTACTGCTCTGCCCAGGTTGAGGCATGCCGAAGACGGTAGTCAATTATTTCCGCAAAGGAAGTACAAGTCTGGCAGTCGGTCTGATCTCGCAGATCCTGAAGATACAGAGAAACGCCATCGTCGTTATACTTCGGCTTATAGATATCGGTACCAATAAACTCAAACTCGAGTGAGTCACACAAATGCATTGCTGTTGATAGTTGTATATCGAAGAGGAAAAGCGGCTGAGAGGCAATTATTCTATGTGAGAAGCGGGGTATGCGGGGCCCGTGGGGTTTCATTAATAATCGCTAACTCTCGAATGAGCAATCCCTACGCACCTATGTTAACTATTTATATAAGTAGCTCTTGTAAATGCGGAAGTAAAGGCACCTATAGCGAATTATAATCTAGTATATAACTACTGCTGCTAAGTGCTCTACACAGCCTTTAGCGCCTGAACCTCAGCTACGTGCTCTTGTACTACGGACTTGTTTACAATCGAGGCCTTTCGTGGGTTTGGGGCGTTGAAGATATCGTCAAGCTCCTCAAGGGTGTGCCCCTTAGTTTCCACCATGATAAAGTAGTAATAGATCGTCTCGAGACAACATGTGCCCATGTAGATGAGGTATGTTCTCCAAGTAATTTTACCCAAGGCAATTGGCAGGGCAAATTGATTAACCAGGCCTGCGGCATTGCCCGCCATATTTTGGAGGGCCATGCCCTTGGCACGCTGCTCATAAGAGAGGACTTCGACGGGATACAACGCTTGTAGCGGAGTATACGCGGCTGAAAAAACGATGCCAATAAGGAAAACAAAGGCGATGGAAGCATTGGCAGCGGCTGTGTTGTCGGACGTGAAGTAAGCGCTGGTGCCTCCCGTCATGGCAGCCCAGAGCACAGTCAGGCCGGCGCAGCACGAGATGAGCATCTTGCGGCGGCCGAAACGGTCCATAAAACTGGCGCCAGTACAAGCGGCTGCTCCGCTAGCGATGGTGATGCCCAAGTTAATGTTGAGCACAGTCGTCGAGTCAGTGATGCCCGTCGTGGAGAGCATGGCGGGCAAGAAATAGGACACGCCGCTCTGGCCCGTCCACTGGCTGAAGGCGGACACGGCGACGGCGCAGAGAATGGCACGATACATGGCGGCTCTCGAGTTGAAGAGCACGCGGTAATCCCACCAGCGCTTATCGGCGCCATCCAACTCGAGCTCATCCTGGAAGTCCCGGAGCTCAAGCTGTACGTAGAGAGAGTCGGGGTTATCATTGCCATGGTAGCGAATCAGGCAGGCTCTGCATTTCTCCGGCTTCCCATGGACGTGAAGCCATCGCGGGGTTTCAGGGAAAAAGTAGCAGCAGGGGAGCAGCAGGATCGGAAATAGCAGCTGCGTCCAGGTAGGGATCAGCCATGATGCGTTGCTTTTGTACTGGACGCATCCACGGAGAACTGCAGCAGCGAGAATAGCGCCGAGGTACCAGCAGCAGTTGTACAACCCCGTGATAACGCCACGATAGACGGGGTGGGCAAACTCGACCACGTACGAAGGACAGGCTACGTTGACGACACACGAGCCGAAGCCGAGAAAGAAACGGCCTGCGAGGTATTGCTCGAGATTGTGGCATGTCCCTTGTACAATCGTTCCCAGCACCACCATGAGGCACCCGATAGCGATGCCCACACGACGGCCCCAGGTGTCAGTCAAAGGCCCGATAAAGGGCAGCGCTGAGACAGACCCAATCGAGAACATGGACGAGATGAAGCCGGTCTGGGCGCCGACGATGTCAGTACCAAATTGGCGTTTGAAGGCCGGCATCGCCAACAGATTTCCCATCAAAGAGCTGTCAAAACCACCCATTGTTGAGCCCAGGAACATGACACCGCACATCAAGTATAGCTGAATCATGCGCTTGCTGAACTTGTCCACTGGCTCTAGTTCCCTGATAACCTCAAGGGCTGCGACACCGCGGTGGTTCCTCAGGACGTCAACGGCTTCGGGGGACCGCTCTGCATGGCCGGATGACGAGGGCTGCTTTTCTTCGGCGCTAGTCATTGTACTAAGGGGGAATTTGAGGCTGCGCAAGAATGAAATAGTAGAAGGTGAATGTTAGCGGGCCTTGAGACACTAGATACTCGTGAGAAGAAGCAGGAGCAGAAGCAGACGGGTATTCTGGCCAAATTTTGGTGAGATAGTACCGTACTTATATAGAGTCGTTTGTGTACCAGAGCTGCTGCGAGCTGCCGGCGGCATTGTCTGTGGCCGTGCATGGCATGGATCATGTTTGTGTAAGATCTTGGCAATTCCGCCCATTTTCCCGCTCGAGTCAATCTGATTGGCCAGTGCCTCAGAGCCTGATCTTGGCCATGCGGAGAATAGCTACCTTAATGCTCATCTTACTGCAAGTCATAGAGGATACTGAAAACTATTCGTTGGTTCGGAAATCGCTGCGTCACCTTCCTCGCTCTCGATTTCCCCATGCTTTTTCCCGCCCGGTTCCCCGACATTTATTCCGTTGCTTAGCCCGCTGCTTATCACCATAGTTATATAGTCTACTAAACCCGGGCTATCTATTAATGTCGCAGTAAAAACTTCGATATAATCAACTCAACTAGCTAAGCACCATGGCATCTTCCACAGCTTATGCGTCGACACCTCCCAAGATTACGTCTTCATCGCGTGAGGGCGATGCTAACTATAAAGCCCCGAGCTTCCCCATCGGGCCCTTTGAGAAATATGCCGGGAATCCGTTGCTTGTCCCAAACCCCAAGCACGACTTCGAGTCGTGCTACATCTACAACGCAGCGGCCATAGTTCTCGACGATACCGTGTTCCTATTGTACCGAGCGCAGAATGCCGACCTTAAATCCAGCATCGGCCTGGCATGGTCAACAGATGGATTCAACTTTACTCGGCTTAACAGGCCTGTACTACAGGCCAGCGAGCCATGGGAGGCTGGTGGCGGTGTCGAGGATCCTCGTGTCGTGCGTTTCGACGGCCGCATCTACATGACCTACACGGCGTATGATCTGACCACGCCCCGTCTGTGCATGGCCACATCGGTGGATCTGGTGAACTGGGAGAAACAGCCTCCACTATTTCCAGACATGGTTGATGTCGAGTATAGCGCAGAGGGACGAGTCCAGATCCGCAAGGGCCACTCCAAGTCGGGCGTCATCTTCCCTGAGAAGAACGCACAGAGCCGTTATGTCATGATCTTTGGCGACTCATTCCTCTACAGGGCAGAGAGTGAGGACCTGAAGCAATGGACCCCCGCGCCCTTTAACTCATACTTTGCCGCGCCGCTTCATGCGTGGGAAAACCGCCTTCTCGAGCCAGGCCCGGCGCCTGTC
Organism: Fusarium lateritium; assembly: GCA_014898835.1. Lineage (NCBI taxonomy): Eukaryota > Fungi > Ascomycota > Sordariomycetes > Hypocreales > Nectriaceae > Fusarium > Fusarium lateritium. The sequence goes on along the minus strand of JAAVTZ010000059.1, from coordinate 46,616 downwards.
AAGACTCGCGATGGTAAATGGATCTTGGTCTACAACGCGGCCACCTCAGGGGCGGCATTGTTCCGCAACAACCAGTACTCGATCAGCCAGATGCTCATTGACTACGAAAGACTCGACAGTGGGCCTATTGCACGTCTTGACCAGCCCTCGGTAGTTGTTTCGGCCGATAACGAGCGCAAGGGCCTGATCAACGATGTTGTCTTTAGCGAGGGCATGGTACAATTCAAGGGGCGCTGGTTTCTCTATTACGGGCAGGCGGACAGTGAACTTGGAGTAGCCACAGCCGTGGTAGACTAAAGTAACTCATTATTGAGCGAGAATACAAAGACTGTCTATCTTTTCATTTGCTGGTGAAGTCACCAAAGATAAACTTGGTCATCAAGCTGCGTAAGTCCCGAAATGTCCAGAATACAGAGTACCCATCAACCTCGTCAATGGGCCACGGACCGGGCCCGATCTCGTGGCGGACGTGCCGCGAGAGCTCCGGAAAGCAGCCAAGACTATCGGTCCAGAGATTTATTATGGCCCGGCAGTTCTCGAAGCCCGTCTCGTGCCAGAGCCGGAGCATGACGCGAGCCGTTGCGGCTTGCATATCGGACAAGATAGCCCAACGCTGCAGCAGCTCGCGAGGACAGATAAAGGTGCTGCGGGCGAGGATACACATGAACAAAAGAACTCCCGGAATTGGTTTGAGCGCGAGTAAAGCGCCCAAGGTATCTTGGTGGTCCAGGATATAGCTGTACAAGGACAACAGAAGTGTACTCGAGAAGCAGTGAATCACGATGGATTGTGCCGTAGCGGGGAGCTCATCGCGAGTGTCTAGGAGGGTACCGGGCAAACAGACTTGCCATAGCAAACAGTCATATTCGAGCCGGGACCATGCCGCTTGCGTGTCTGGCCCAACACCCTGCGACTCGAGCAAACTACAGCGCCTCTCAAACTCAACAGCGAGACAAGAGAGACGGGTGAAGTGATGACCGAAGCCTGATGGATCAAGCGTGGATGTGAATTTGTGAAGAAAGTCTGGCGAGAGCCGTAGCGGAGGATGAGGATGGCCAGCGAGACGTCTCCATACATGAGTAACAAGGGCGCTCGATATAATCTCAAGCAGCAATAAGCCTTCTCCATCTGCATCCGTTTCTGCATCCCGCTCAACTGCATCGAATACCTGCTGGTCCAAGTTGTCAGTACTGGGCCGCATGGAGATGGGAGGGACGCATGACTATTAACTTTCCCTTTGCACGTAGGCGTCGTCCAGGGGCACCAACAAGCTCACAAGGAGAACACCAGTAACCTCAGACGGTGAAAGCCGACCCTGATCAAAGATAGACAAGACTCTCACTGTTTCAGCCTTAAGGCACACCTTGTCCTCGACATGCTGTGTCGACAACAAGTGGCTGGCCAAGTGGATGCAGTGCTCGAGATGCCCTGGCTGGCCACCATCTTGTATTTGTGGTTGTGCCTCGTTCAACAACTGGGGATGGACAAAGGGCAAGAAAGAATGCACATGTTGCCAGTAGTTCTCGCCAGTCCGAGCCATGACCAGCGGCGATACATTGCCTGGGGAACTCGTAGAGCCTGTTTTAGTAGGGGCATGTAGAACATGCTTGATGGGCGTCTCAGGCTGACCGGCGAGACGTACCTGGCAATCACCATGCTTCAGTCTTGGAACATGCACAGCGGGGGAGCCACCCGGCCATGGCAAGGTCTGGGTTGTTGTCAAGACTGTTGTGTCAGCAGCGACAACCTGAGCGGCAAGGCGCTGTGAATTGCCACGCCGCTTGAGACTGGGGCCTCGGGCGGCAAACTTGCAGGGCAGATCGAGATGCTCGCAGCCGCTGCAGCGGGAGGCCGAAGGCAAAACCACGCACTTCTTTTTGCGATGGCGACAATAGTCGCAAGACTTGAACATGATGATATTCTTCTGCCTGTAGATGAAAGGTCATGTATTAGGTTAGTTGAACACAAACGAAGAGAATAGTGAGAGCGGGGGGTGGGGAGAGAGCCAAGAAAGGCAGGTGGCTACATTAGGTATCGAAATAGATCTGAGCCTACAGTACACTGTAACGTAGGTGGATCCGATCTGCACTGAGAATGGAAATGCCGAAGCCAGGTAGGTAAGTCAAGCGTCGTACGATGCTATCGTTTGACTCTTATGGCTATTGACTAACGGGCGGGCTTTAGCATCGACTACAGGTCAGACAAGTCAACTCGTCCAGCAATACTTTCAAGGTCAGCAGTATTCTAGAGTGGGGGAGTACTGTGCTTGGCCGGCCAAACTCACTCTGACCCAAGTTCTCTGAACCTCAAGTTTTAAAAGGTAAGCCTGATACGCAATACGAATATCGATTTGTCCTATTTCCCTTTTCACCCACAGGTGTCCTCTGCAAAGGTTGAATCCAGGCCCTTATACCATATTTGAACCCCCAAGTACATCAAATAGTTCTGCGTAGCTCTACTGGGTCGATGTCTAACTTGAGTACAATTCGTGCAGTGATCTAAACAGTTCCCAATTAATATCCAGGTTTTGATAACTCAACCATTAGCTATAGTGCCAAAGTTGAACAATACAACGTCGAACACTCATCAAATCACATAAGCGCAGAGAGACCTGTGGCTATGTAAGAGTGAGGCGATGCACCCAACCACTCAATCAGGCTGCGTGATTGGGTATGAATTAAGGCATACAGCAAGGCATTCCCCGCCCCTCAGCCCGTTTTTCAACCCTCAATTTACCTCGATGAATTTCACTGAAGTTTCTCATCTTCAAGCTTTTGTCGTCATTGCCAAACTTGAGGCTTCACCACTATGGATCCGCTCTCTATCATCGCTAGTATTGCGGGTATCGCAACCGCTGGTACTGAGCTTTCAAAAGCGATATACCACTTCATTTCCGCAACCCGAGGTGCCTCGCGCGAGATGGTGGATATTGCTCGCACGCTCTCCGATCTATCTTTCATACTAGGAGAGCTTCGTCGCGTACTACAAGACAACGCTGATCTCTGTAGTCGTAGACTTCTGCGGCATATTAAATCCTCCATACGGCGAATTGCCAAGATTCACAAGGAAATTCACACTCTTATGGACGGCATCAAAGGTTTCCAGACCTTCAAGTGGACATTGAAGCGGTCTGAGGTTCAGTACAAACTCACTCGGATAGAAACACACAAGACCGGAATCCATCTGATGCTGAATATTCTGATCCTTGCGGCAGCGACAAGAAAAGAGAAGCAGGTAGAGGGTGACAACCAAAATCAGCGAAATGAACAGGTGTCCGAGGTCTCCCTACTTCGCCAGCAATCCGAGAATTTGACATTTGCAGCTAGTCAATCTCTAATTGACTTGACGGGATGCCAGGATCCAGAAGCCGACGGCCATACGATGCGACCGAAGGACGCCTCTACAGATAGCGGGGGCAACAGTCAACTTCAAGCATGGACATCTAGCCAGAGCTCCGACGATACGGCCCATTGGCTTTACGATCTGGCCTTTCGGGCCTACACCCAATCACGCGACGAGTCCAACACCCGAAGTCCAGACAGCTTGTCATCCAAATCGAAAGATTTGAGTGCCAATGAGGAGGCGGCAGACTTGCCCTATGATAACAACGACGGCACCATAGGTCAAGCCCTTGCTATCCGGAACCCATCAGAATTACAGATGGCTATATGGGAACCTGGCGCAGGCGCTACTCTAGTTGATGAGCTTCTTGCTGATTGGACTAAGCTCACCGAGGAAGAGATCACTGGCAATCCGACCAATAAGCCAGATCCAGAGCGAAAAGAAGCCAAAGTCTCCGATAATACGCAGAAGGAGGAGCAGTGGCTTTATTTCAAAGATGCTGTCGGTCGTAAATTCAGCTTTCCATTCCATTTGGTCAAAACATGGCAGGTAAGTCGGAGTCTGGCCTATAGGCCTTATGTCTTAGCTTACGAAATTGCTCACAACGGTCAGGGAATGGAAGATATGATCAATCAATCATTTGAGCAAGTCGATATTATTGGGCCACTTGTTAAGCAGGGGCACTATGAACTTTTTCATAATCACGATATGATCTTGCCAAGCACTTGGGAAGCTAACATTAAACCTGAAATGCTCATAACAATGGCCATGGAGGTGATGAAAAACCCGCCACCACTCCCCCGGCAGCCTTGCGGACCAACCTGGCAGCAAGCACTTCCGAAGAAAGAAGAGATTCCACGACGACGACGCAAGGGCAAAAATCACAGGAAAGACATCCCCCTCTGACCCAATAGCCAAGGGGATGTATGACTCAGACTGGTTTAAGGAGCTCATTACATAGGGCATCTCACAATCAATCAAACAGGATTGACATGGGACACGTATGTTGTCACCAGCTATATTTAAAGGAAGCTATACAATATGCTGCGTGGTTGACTACATAGTGAAATTAGTGCTAGGACTATCAGGTACGAACAATCGTCAATGGTACAACGTAATACAAGCAAGGGCGTTAACTCGACATTAAGGGGAACAACATGCAGGTTGAAAAAGGTGTATTGCCGTACGTTAAGCATCAAGTGCAAAGCAGCTTATTAAAGGGTAAAAACCTAGGCGCATTCTTGTCTTTTTGAAACACGTAAACCATAGGATAGGGCATAGGCCTGTAAAAATCCAAGTTATAAACTGGAATCCAAACGACGCATATTCAAAGTTCAGAAAGAAACTCCTACTCTTATGGATAAAGTATCAGCATGATACCTTAAAACACAGTTTTTTCTCTCTCTCAACCTTGAAGCATAATAGAGCCGCTTTTCCAGGCAGTCACCAACCTTATCATTCAAGCAATAAGCTTTTCTCTTAGGTATAAAAAGCCCTCTCTTTCTTCAATGCCAGCCATGCAAATTCCTCATAATCTCAAACCATCCCTCCGCACACATACACACACAACACAATATACACAATGCCTTCTATCTTCAGCCGAAAAAACGGCTCCCGAAGGCCCGGTGATCCCGATGAGGAGAAACCGATCATTCACTTCACAGATGCTATTGGTCGTACGTTCAAGTTTCCATTCGTCATTGCTAAAGACTGGCACGTAAGTCAAAATCTAGCATATTAGCCTCTTGTGTAATTTAGGGAGTCGCTGACAACTGGCAGGGAGTCGAAGGTCTCATTCAGGAAGCTTTCAAGCAGGTCGATGCCCTTAAGGAACGTGTCATGGAGGGGCGCTACGACCTTATGGATCACGATGGTGATGTAATTTTGCCAAGCGCTTGGGAAATCAGCATCAAGCCTTGGGTGGAAATAACAATGGTCATGTTGCCGATGGATAAGACATCGTCGATGTCACCCCAGAACCCTTCCAGATCAGCCAGACAGCAAGAAGTGCCCAAGAACGCAGAGATTCCACGGCAAACTGCCCCCGGGCACCAGTCTCAAGTAAACCTACCGCCTTCTTACACAACAGCCAAGACTTATGACTCAGAGAGGTTTATGAAATGGAATCTAGACGAAAATTAGACAGTGGGCTCGCCAAAATGACCAGACAGTATGGCTTTGGGATTAGAAAAAGCGAAAGGTTTATCAAAGCAAAACCAAGAATACATACAGTATTGAATATTTAACTAATTACTATGATATAGATCTATACCACAAATTCTCTGCCAAATGCGCCAGGTTGAATGGCTCAGGCCACACAATTTTCGCCAAAGCCTCCTTCGCTTCGTCCCACATCGTAACCCCAATCACAACACTCCACTCCTGCACAAATCTCTTATAGGGTCTTCTCAGCGGCCCCAGAATACCTTGCGTATCGAAAGTCAAGCCTCTCTCCAAACTCATCGCACCGATAAAAGCTTTCCAGAGCCAGAGATTCGACGTAATACGAGATCCGGAGCCGAGCCAGTGACGGCTGCGGTCGAGATCTTGTTTGAGGATATAAAGGACACGACGATGGAGTTGGGTGGGTATAGGTTCTCCGGCATTCCAGAATTGGAGGATTGTATGGAGATATAGGCCCGATGCTGTAGCCATTCCGGACCAGGAGGACGTCAATCGGGTTCGACTTCTTGTACTCCGGGTGGTATTATCACCACCCGAAATTGACTCGATGTGTAATCCGACAAAGCCTAACATGAGTCTAGTGGCGGCACCTTCTTGCCATATCACTTGTTGGTCATGTGGATCGATAGACTGGCTTCTGAGACGAGATGTTGCGGTAAGATTGATCAAGCAATCCACCATTTCTGTACCATCAATGTCCAAGAATTTTGTAGTTGGAGGCAGCTCTGTGAAGAAGAAAGGAAGCATCTTCAACGCCTTGAGTCGGATATCGAGACCGTGCATCTCAGTCTTGTGCCATTCATGCATAAATTCTTCGACTTCGGATGGCGACGGTCGTTGATGCGGTCGGTGGGGACTGCTCTGTTCGAGAATATCTTCAAGTCTGCTCTTGAAGCCGTGGATGAAGTTGTAGGAACTATATTGGAGTTAGTCACGATCGTATTGAGAGCGCAACGACATACAGTATGATATATCGGTTGGATAGTTCATCGTCCAGATCGAACTCGGCCTGATGAAGAAGATGCGGTGGTCTGTGAACGTCCATGAATCTCATCAGACCATTCAAATGGGTCTCAGCCGCTGAAATATTTCCTAGCGCACACTGTGGGGATTAGCTAAGACTGTGTCGATGCAGGAGTATAAAAGATGTTACCTCCATAAAAGACAAGGTAGCAATGTGTCTAACGCACAGGCCATACTTGGGACCTGACTCGTGAAGAAACTCATTTATCAGATTCATAGCTTCAATCTTGTGGAAAAGCAGAGTTGGTTCAAAGGACATCAAGTGACCAGCATTCCAGGCGTAGTGTAAGCCAGCGATCAGCATAGTGTTGCGTAGTGCATCAGCACTCTGCATAACAGATGTTAATCTGAGCTGTCAGCATTGAAACACGATCGGCAGGGAGGATCTAAGCTTACAAACCCTGGCGTCTCTCCTTCGGCGCAACATCAAATGGGTCTTCTAATTCGTAGACTGGTACAAGGTTAAGCTTGCTCACGTTCAGCTCGGGCGGCTAGACTTACAGTAGTGAAAGAGCTCATCGGACTTGAAGGCCATGGTAATTGGTCGAGTTGTCCTAGAGAGACAGGGCCCGACGACCCGAGACATGGTCATGGTTGTCACCCCGTTCGCTGGGTTCCATGGCTGCTGCTCACCCGGGAGATTGGCCTTTCTTCTCTCACGTAATGGCAGAACTGGAAGGGGATATTCGCATTGTCTACTGGTTGCTACGCAGTTTCCGCTTGAGATTAACAGTCAGCTTCAATTCAGCTGTTTCACATCTAATTTCAATATCCGGGATACCCGTACTGACCAGATTGGCCGCTGTTCATCACATTTCTGGTGGCGCTGTCTGCATGTGAGACATCCTGTTCGGCTTCGAGTGTACTGTCTCTTGGCTCTTTGCGGTGGGGGTCTTTGTTCAGCTGAGAGGACCATTTTGTGCGGCAATTTGATCAAAGTAGGAGTGAAGAATTGATAGCGTTTGATCTCGGGGTCATCAAAATTGGCAGAGCCTTTGTGGCGGTGTCTTTCTGGGCTTCGTCAGAGGTCATGTTCCAGGATTCATGATGACCTACCCACTAATGTCGTTCCAGCTAAGCCTGTTTGGGACGAATACTCGGGGGTACGTACCGATGATTTGTGGAGGATGGGCCCGCTGGGGTTGAAGATGTCGTGTAGCACATGGGAATTACAGGTTTCAATAGGCACTCAAAACAGAAGTACCTGACACTTAGAATACCTCAAGTTAGTTCTCCGTTCTATTTTTCTTTTCTTTTTCTTTTTATAAATTATCACTTTGCGATCAGTCGCGTCATTCCATTCTTTCATCACACACCGGAAATCGAGCCCATGTCCTTCGAAAGCGGTTGAGATAGATCACTAATTTGAGGTCCCCTCAGGAACAAGGTTTTTCCGCCTTCGGGCTTTTCGTCTTCTTGGCACAGCGTTGAAGATAAAAAGGGTCAAGCTGGAATGGCCCTATAGATCCTAAGGGTCGTAAGCTTATGGATGTTTCGCGCGTTATTCCATCCTTTCGTTGCTTCACTGCCTTCAGACCCAATTCAGTTGGCTCGACCGAGCCGAGCCGAGCAGCCAAGGGCCCGGATCGGCCGGAATAAACAAATAGTCTTGGCTACCCTAGAGCACTATAATCACAAGCTACGATCCAGCGACAAACAGCGTGATGTGGGAGAACAAGGCAAGCGAGGACATCATGGTGCTGGTCAACTTTCCTTATAGTTTTATTGTTTCTTAATTGCCTCTTTGCATCCAGATAAGTGGCATTAGTTGCGGATACAGTTGTTTTCAGCGAGTGGGCACTGAGGCACGCATCTTAAAGCTGTCGAATTTCGGTGAAGCAATGTTCGCTCATCAACTATTCTTCGTCCGATAGACTCAGTCCAAAACAGTGACGCGTCTCAACTATGATTCACAGGCATCACAATTGCCAAAATGGCGTTTAAACTGACTCGCTCTTTTGCAAACAAAATGCCGACCGCAAAAGCCGACCGATCTCGGAAAGGTTTTCGGATATCCGGCAAAGTCTATATCCGGGCGGGGACACCGTAGATTGATAAGATGGTTATCAATAAAAGATGCCCAGGCCGAAGCTGAAACTATATTTCTTCTTTCAATATTCTTTGTTCTTTTCTCTTATCTACTGTGGTCTCCATAATATTGAGAGACTCTGTTTTAAAATGACTGCGGGCTTGAAGAACGTCATTGTAATTGGTGGCTCTTATGTTGGGCTTGTGAGCATCCTCCAGACACTACCGCTTTCGGAACAGATGGCTAACAGACGTCAATGCAGGCTGCCGTGAAAGAGCTGGCCACGCTTCTACCAGTCACTCACAGGGTAAACACTCTTAGTATTGCTCCTAGAATATCTCTATCTAACTTACTTTTAGGTCCTTTTGATAGAACCTCACAGCCATTTCCACCACCTATTTGCTTTCGTAAGCCGTCAGCTACCAAGACTGCATCTTACCAAAACTAACTCCGATCTAGCCCCGATTCGCCATCGTGCCCGAGCATGAGCACAAAGCATTCATCCCCTACACAGGCTTCTTCTCATCACTACCAAATGCTGCCAACCACTCGATTGTAAGGGCTCGAGTGGTTTCTCTACAAAAGAACCAAGTCACTCTCGATCGACCATGGCAAGGATCAACAGACATTCGATTTGACTACGCAGTCGTTACTACTGGAACACGACTCCAGTCTCCCAGTAATATGCAACACGACGATAAGAAGCCTTCTGTCGATTATTTTAAGACGTATCAAGAAGGCGTCAAGAACGCCAGGTCGATTGTGATCGTTGGTGGTGGAGCTGTTGGTGTTCAAATGGCCACTGATCTGGGAGAAGTATACCCAGACAAGAAAGTCACTTTGGTACACTCTCGAGATCGACTGATGCAGTTGTATCATCCACAAATGGATGCCATCATCCAAGAGCGATTTCAGGAGCTTGGTATTGAGTAAGTGAACGAAGCATCTGAGCATCCATAAATACTGACTGTATCGCTTGTAACAGCTTAATCACCGGCACGCGCGCAGTCATACCACCTGAAGGATTCCCAACTGACGGGTCCACCTTTGAGCTGGAGCTGAAAGACGGTCGCAAGATATCGACAAATCTCGTCATTCCGGCAACAGGCCAAACTCCTAACAATCAGTTCTTGAAGGACCTGCAACCCACTACAGGACACGAGATCCTGAACCCAGCCAATGGCTTCATTAAAGTCGCCCCAAGTCTGCAGTTCGCCGATCCCAACTACTCAAATCTGTACGCTTGTGGTGACATTGCCGATTCTGGAGCGCACAAGGCAGCTAGACCAGGATCCGGACAAGCTCTCGTTGTTGCGCAAAACATCGCCGCCATGATCCAAGGTGGACCACCCAAGCAACAAATTACCGTCGACCCTCCGGCTATTCATCTTTCTCTCGGATTGGTATGTGCCATCTGTGACCAAAGTGGCTGCATTGGTTCTAACGTATGCATAGACGAAAAATATGATCTTTAGAAATCCACCAAAGGGCCAGACTGAGCCTACAGTCAAGATGCGAGACGAGTAAGTAGATCATTCTTTACAACCCATCATGAAACTAACGTATAAATTACAGCGGAGCGAGGGATATGAATATTGAAGGCGTGTGGGAGAGACGGGGTGCGAAGGTCACACGACCTAGTGACTATCACCTCTAGGCGGAAGTTGCCCCGCGATTGTAATCTTTCCTGGAGCCTATCTGGTCAACTAATGGGTTAGAGGATGTTATCATGTTAGAATTATAGATATAATTCATTCACTTGATCTGGCCTAATCTCCCTCGCACGCAGACAGTGGTTCAACTTATGGAATTTCGTATCTGAGGCAGATCAGCCAACATATTGATATCATCAGAAGATGACTGGCTGATGTCATTAAATCAAGCTCCCCTTTTTGTAGCAAAGATAAAGAGCATCATGGAATTGTAAGATCGGCTTTCAGTTTTTGCAGACGTCCTTCGTCAGGTGGGGGTCATGAGAAGTTGTTCTAATAGACGCGCGATGAAGCGAAACCAATGACTTTGAGTCTATCCTTCGAGATCTAATTAAACATTCTATACTTGTAACAATGACTTGTGTATGCTAACACACGCGCATGGGCAGTAGCCCTTGTTTGAACGATACTCTTATCCAGCAGCTTCAAGCTCGCTTGACACCACTTCCCCTCGGCACTCTGAACAACCAGTAGAGACCAAGCGCACCAGCAACATTAACAATGATATACACCCAAAGAAGTCCAAAGTGCCACCAACGATCGTCATAGTCGATGTAAAATGTGTCCAGGAACTCCTCTGTCGTTGCGAGTGAGCAATATTGGCACATCTCGGTGGATGCACGGTCCACGAGGTAACCTCCGGCTTCCTTCACAAACGGGCCCATAAAGTCTCCGCAGGTCATGTTTCCGGGAACGTGCATTTGAAGAATCTCGTTATCTGCGCATGTCACATCGGAGCCCCATACAGCGGTGGACATTATGCCGCCGACGATGTATGTAGCTGGCGACACACGGTACATGAAGGTCCAGAAGGTGGGAATGTCACCGTAGGTAACACCAACACTGTCAAGAATCAGTATTCTAGATGTTCATCGACGATGAAGTAACTTACCCGCAGAAGGAAATGCAAAGCATCCAAAGTAGAGTCGCAAGAACACCAGCCTCTTCAGCCGTCCCAATGCATACGATAGCGAGGTGGGAAAAGGTACTTGTGAAGAGCATGAACATCCAGAGGAAGAGGAAAACCAAGAAGCCTCGAATCTGCTGGTCGTCGGCCGTAGTGTTTCGGACAAAGCCGACTGGGTAGTACCAGCAAAAGTACATGATGACGGCCATGAATGTGTTCCAAGCAGCTTCGACAAGAATGTTGGACAAGACATAGGCTGTAATGCGGTTAGAGGAAGTAACTTTGAATCATGTGGCATGGATGGGGGGGTCTTACTGTTCCAGCGGTAGATCTTAGATGGTCTCTCTCGAACCTCGTACAAATCCCGTTGAGGGACAAAGTTGGGCATGATCTGGTCGCTAATACTCTGGAATAGAACCATGTACATGAAGATGGCGTAGAGCTGGTTCTGTAGTCCTTGAATCGTGTTTTTGGCTTCGAATGTGAACCCGATGTAAAGTGACTACATTGAAGTTAGTCCACGGACCAACACTGCAATTTCAGAGTACGTACCGATAAAACGATCAAAACAGTCTTGGACCAGGTATACGTAGGAGATCGCCAGAAATGCTTCCAAGTGCGAATCAAAACCTCACGGAACTGCGTCCAGAACGAAGCCACAAACTCCTGGTGCTGCGAAGCATCGCCATGGTCCAACGCAGTGGTATTAGCAGGCTGTGTAGAAGGCAGAGCGTTAAGACGCTGGAGCTCCTGTTTGACAGATTGGAACTCGGGCGAATCTCTCCAGACTTGGTGCCAGTCGATGTCTTCAACGTCTTCGTCGTTTGAGGGTTGGATAATGTCGAGCATGTACTCGGCTGGGTTCGCGTCTGGTGGACAAGCAGGAGCACCGTTGCGTTCAAAGTACTTGAGCAGTGTCTTTGACTGTTCTCCGAGATCTGTAAATGTTAGCCATGGTTCCTAACTCCCACAAAATTAAACGTACCTCCAAAGTAAACTGTCTTTCCTCCAGGAGCGAGCAAAAGTAATCGATCAAATCGCTGGAACAGCATAGCTGAAGGTTGATGAATAGTACACAACACAGCCTGACCACTCGCAGTTAACTTCTCAATAAGATCGCAAATAGCCCACGAAGTCTGAGAATCAAGGCCAGAAGTCGGTTCATCAAGAAAGACAAGTAGCTGCGGACGCGCTGCAAGCTCAACACCAATAGTCAATCGCTTTCGCTGCTCAACGTTAAGACCCTCACCAGGCGTTCCAATGACGGCGTCAGAGAATTCCTGCATATCAAGCATATCAATCACATGTTCGACGTATTTGAGCTTGACTGCCCGTGAGATTTCGGCAGATTGACGGAGAAGGGCGCTGAATTCGAGGGCTTCACGGACTGTCATGGTGTCGAGGTGGAGGTCTTGCTGTTGTACGTAACCGACACGATGCTGGAATGAAGCATCTGTAGATAATCCGTCAATATGGGTGTTTCCGCTGACTACTCCCATTGTAACACGGGTAGCGAGGACGTCGAGAAGTGTGGTTTTTCCGGCACCAGATACACCCTAGATAATTATTAGTAAGGTTGTCCAGTGGGTATCACTCAAAGCTCAACATACCATCAACGCAGTTGATAGACCAGGCTTGACCCATCCATCGACGTTATCCAGCAGACGTCGATCTTTACCCTTAATCTGAATATCATAACACAGATCTTCCCAATGAAAGACAGATGCGCCTGCGGTGAGTCCGCTGGTAGCGTTATCGGTACCCTTCTCAGCAACAATTGGACGCTCAGTTGCCTGAGCTTCAACGTCGGACTTTTCAGTCTTTTCAAAAGATGGAGGCATTCTTCCCTTGCGGAACACCAGGATTTCACCCTTGCTCCTTGGGGGCTTGGCGTGCTCTGCAGCAAAACCGTAGATCACCAGGAATCCGAGAAGAAATCCCAAGAGAATGCCAACGTTTCTGATCACAATTAATAAAGATACCATGAGATTGTGAGAGGGGTGCGTACCGCCACTTGTGCGCATTGTAGTAGTCATAGGACTCGTTGATGTAGTTGTCACCATTGACCATTGACGATCCGGGCCGAGCACCAACAACAGAGCAAATCCGTGAGTCAGCGGGGAGGTCTTCGTAGCCAGGGCCTTGGGGAACCATGGTTGCACATGCAAACTCGCGGTTATGAAACTCATTAGCCATCAACGCCTCAAACGCGTACGCAAGAGGATTGATATAATTCATCCAGCGCGACCAGCCAAGCATGTAATCAGTAGGCATGGTAAATCCGGTATAAATCATCAATCCGAGACTCAGAATCGATGTGGGAACCATAGCTTGATGAGTCGTACGGGTGACGCATGCCAATGTGCGGTAGATACAAGACATGGCGAGGGTGGTGAGGTAAGATGTGAGGCAGAAGAAGAAGAAACTACCCGCTTCTCGACGAAGATTCGCCATGAAGTAGATCAATATATTGAAAACAAACATGTTGGCTGTTTTGTAGGGCAGATCGATGATGTAGCTTGAGATGGCCTGGGCGGATTGATGATAGAAGGCGTAACGATTATGCTTTTCAACCACAGGACGTTCAGCATAAACTGTGAGTACCTGACGAACATGTTAGTGTTTGGAAAGCGTATCAGAATGGGCTTAGTTTTTACCTCGAGTTGACTTGCGAAAGCGTTGAAAAGCAGCGCAAAAAAGATCAAACCTCCTCGATAATAGAAACTCGACGAGTCATCTTTGAGGTTGTAAAACATACTTCCCAAAACAAGTGCCATGATCAAGTTAAAAATAAGCGAAGCAATCGTGAAACCCGGGTCAGCCAACAACCTTCGCCAACCTCTCCATAGAGTAAGCTTGACCTGATAGAAATACGAGAGGGTATATGGAGACTTGGCGCGTTGCTGCTTGAACTGTTCTGCACGTCGCGAGTTCTTGTACTCGACCAGACGTTCTTCGCGAGGGTGGTTCTTTTCGTACTCGGCCAGTTCGCGAGCGAGTTGCTTTCTTTGCTCGCTGGCTTGCCATCTTTCTGCAAAATCATCGGGCGTTCGGGGTGCTGTGTGTTCGAAACCTGGCTTGACGCGACGTTCCTGGGGACTTGTCATGGAAGTAAGGAAATCCGGGGTAGTTTGTCGATCAGGGCCTGTTATGTCAGCCTTGGACTAGTATGTGACAAACTCTCTGACTTACACTCGAAACCCAGATTCTCAAAGTACTGCTTAGCTTCATGGATTTTTCCGAAGAAAATCTGCTGACCCTCGTATAGAACCGTGACTCGATCGAAAAGCTACATTGTGTCAGACTTTTTGATTAAAGGATCTGTGTGGATGCTTACCTCGTAAGCTGACTGCGGTGCCTGGTAAATAGCTACAGCGGCAGCCACCCCGATGAGATCAGCCTGAAGACGAAGATTCCGGCAAAAGTTGATAGCGTTCCCACTGTCCAATCCACGGGTGGTATTATCCCAGCATTGCAGCTTGGCTCCTGTGAGAGCAGCCTCGGCAATACTCACGCGCTTGCGCTCACCACCACTTACGCCACGGACGAAGTCATCGCCTACTCGCGTATCAACTGTGTGGCTGATACCGAAGATTGCCATCATGACATCGCGCATCATAGTGTCGGCTTGGGGACGGCTCACGCCGCCTGGGACATGGCGCAGGGAGTGGGCGCTGGCGGCAAAGGAGAGGGTCTCGCCGACTGTGAGATGGGCGAGATGGGTGTCGACTTCGGCGTTGTAGAGGACATCTCCTCGGAAAGAAGAGCGTATATGACTTTCGTCGATTCCTGGATTAATGTTTAGATGGTTCTCTTGGGATATAGGAGAAACTCACCTCGAAAGTTCATGTATGCCTCCGAACCCACTTCAAGACCAGCCGTCTCTCCAGCAATGGTCTTGAGAAGCGTCGAGCAACCAGATCCCGGTGGACCAAGTACAAGCAACAACTCTCCCTGCTCAACAACACCCTCAAAGTTGCGAAGAATATCGACCCGCCTCTTCTTACCACCTCCAACGAGTCCTACTAGAAACTTGACAGCATCGAGAGGATAATCCACAAAAGTCTTCTGATGTTCCGCACCACTACCCCATCCAAAGACATTAAGGTTCTTCCAAGCAACTCCAAGGCTTCGCGGTGGTGCTGATCCAGCTTCCGACTCGGCAAGCTTGACAAAGGCTTTGACCCACGCTCGTGGATCAAAGTTGGACGAGTTGGGGTCTAGTCGAGTGCCCGGTAAAGGCGAAAAGGCGTGTAACTCGGCGTCTGCAGTGGTAGAAACTCGCGAAAGTTGTCGTGCAAGAGCTCCAATGTCGCGATTGATATTCGACGCAGGCTTCTCTGTTTCCTTGTCTGTCGTAGTGCCTTCTTTGACGCTGTTGGCAGTTGACGCTGATCCCATATCTTCGGGTTTGCTGTGTGAGGACAAACCCCTTGTCGTGTCGGCCATGTTGAGTATCTTTAGACAACACTAGACCACTTGAAGACGATTGGGTCGAGTCTCATGGTAGAAAAATCGTCTAGATATAAAACAGACTCAATTGACTTGTCCGCAATCCGCGCGGAGCAGAATTAAAGTCGACAGGCGGAGATTCAGATGCAAGTCTAAAATTCCGAATTAAACAGAACGCGAATATTACTCTTAGTCGGGTGTCCGCGGGCGTTTTGACGGGCTATTCATCCGCGCCGCGCACGCTGGGCATTTTTCTTATTTTTCTTTGGTTCCTTGTCAGCCCCCGATCTTGGCGCCTCCTTTCAGTCTCGCCGAACCGACGGAGTCGGCGTTTACTATTGGTTTTGGGTGGATTCGATATCCACTTTGGGAGGGTGTCCGCGGGTGCCCGAGCGTGAGACTGTGCTTACTTTTGGGTCCAGTTTGGGGTTATTCTAGCGATAAGCGTCACAGAAATTGCGGACTTTTAGGGACTTCGGAATCCCGCTGAGGCTCTGGGTTGTGGTGGGAGTCTGGTCTGACTGGTCAAGATCCATGGTTGGCCAAGGATGGTGAGCTCAACGGCTGTCAACTCAGCGGTCAATGTAACGGTTCATCTAGACTAAGCTGACCCGAGACTCACACGCGTGTCAGTTTCAGAATTCTCTGGCATCCCACAATGTTAGAACTTTGGCTCAGCCTGGATCGCGAACCCCATATTTTCACATTGAGATCTCTCCAACTCGGCCGAAAAATGTAGCGAACTTGAATACGAGATGAGCACTTTCAGCTTAGCCACCGGACTCGAGGCTTGGCTGAATGTTCATTCATCTGAACTTGATGGCTGTATTGTTTCAGCAGCCAAGGATGCAATCCCTGCTTTTTTGACAAGCTGTCAGCGTCAGCCACGCTAACTGTTGTTGGTGGCTTCTATTCAGGCAAAATGGTTATCATACGGTTTTCTGTTGGTGGGCTAAATTGCACTATTGGATGGCTCGCCAATAGATTCTCATCGTGGCTGGCTGTTTGTCCCCATCGGAGGATTAACCCAATATTTGGGTGGGTCACACCAGGATTAAAAGTCGGAGGGTTTTGTGAGGATTCGCTACCCTACACTAATACACTCGATAATTAGCATTGATGACATTGCCTATTAACTTGGACTAGACTCAAAAAAGACCTATTATTCTGAGAGTTCGCATTGTGTGAGAAATTGGTCTGAGTCGCTGCATGTTGTAGCTTGCAAGCATGGTCAGCAATGAAATCGAGACATGAATCTGACGTTCCTGCAGGCATACTGCAATTGCGCGTATCCAAGCCGGTTAAGCGGAATAGACGCTATGATTTCTGACAGTCAAAAATGTATAGTGCAACCTTTGGTCATCAAGTAAGAACCTTAAACCAGCCTTGGCTATATTAATGGTCTCACTCTATTTCTCAAGACACTGGTCACCAAACTCGGGGAGCTTTCGTCCGTCTTGAAGGCCCTTTATTTTTAAACAGAGCCCGGGTACGTATGAACAGCCAGATTGAGAAGCTTGAAACTGTTGCCAGCACTCCTTATATCTTGTTTATATTCGACTGGAATTGCTAAGAAAACATCCAGACCTCAATATATAAGTGCATTAGGTAATGCATATGGACCCACAGACATTCGCTCTGAGGTCACTGTCACATTGGATTAGTCTAAGCTGCTTATGGCTTCACCAAAATATTGCCATGATGTCAACCAATGGTAAGACTCAAACCAGATTCTCAGGATCCACAACTAACATTTTATCGATAAGATAAGGAGTACAAGAGCTGGTAACACGATCCAACGCTCGGAAGGTCTGACAAATTTTGATCGTGGGTATATCAGTACAAAACCGTTAATATGCCGATGACCAAATCTTCCCGTCGGTAAAGGGGTCGATTAAAGAGGGCATGTGATCTAGATAGCCCATCTTGAGATAAGGTAGGTATCCGTAATTGACAATTGGATCCACCCAGGAGCCGAGGTAGACCCACCTTTTACCGAGCTTAATTGAAGCCGTTCGCGTTCCAAAGACTCGAGACAGAATAGTAGATACATCACCCTTACAAGATTCTTCTACTGTACCATTGCTTGTTCTTGAGTTAGTCTCTCTTGGAAACCAATCTCACAACCATGGCCCCAACTCTTGCTGAACAGGTCGCTGTAGACCAGGTCGAAAAAGGAGAATATGTCTCCAGGCATCTCCCCCTCAGAATGGGAAACGCAATGCCCATCGCCTACGGAGGCTGCACAGTAGGCGTCGCAGTCAACGCAGCTTGCCTCACTGCTCCCTCAACAATGTCTCTGTATTCTGTGCTTGGTCACTTCCATGGCCCTGCCTCGACCGACAAGAAGCTGCACTGCAGCGTCACCAACATCAGAGACACCAGATCATTCGCGACGCGCAGAGTTCAGGTCAAACAAGAACAGCCCAACGGAAAATTTCGTGTTTGCCTTGAGCTGTTGGCAGACTTCCACATCAAAGAGCCCTCAACTCTCACTTACTCAGAGCCTACGAGTTCAGCGTGGCCAAGACCAGAGGACTGCCCGGATTTGCAAACAATGGTCAAGGAGCTGCTAGCTAAAGGCACTGTAACCGAACAACAGGGCAAAGAGTACATCAAGTCCTTTGGGGTAAATGCCAACTTCTTCGACACTAGATACTGCAGAGACGGCGTCTCAAGCCAGAATCTATCAGGAGCCGCCAAAGCAACTGTTACAACTCAAGATAACCGCAATATCACGGACAAAATTTCCGCGGAATGGCAGCGCGCTCTGGGCTCACTCGAAACACAAGTTGACAACATGGGTGCCCTCGCATTCCTCATGGATGGTGGTCTTTCGTTTCTGCCATTGAGCCATAACCACATGTGGTTTGACGAAACCACGGCCTGTTCGACTCTGGATTTCGCGCTTCGTATTTTTGTGCCTGAGGTGAAGATGGGTGATTGGCATATTAGAGAGCGAAAGACGTCGAGGGCTGGTGGTAATAGGACGTTTGCCGAGGGTAAACTGTGGGATCGGCATGGGAATTTGATCGCTTCGAATAGTCAGCAGTCTATTATGAGGCTCAGGGAGGGTGTCTCGGTACCTAAACTGTAGATGTAGCTGCTGTTCTGATTGTATAGTTTAAATTGGGCTTATATATATAGAGTTAGAAGTTACGTACCATAATAGCTACTATGTTGTCATGTCGTCGAGCCTTGCCTGGCTTTATTGGTAGGGAGATGTTAGAGTATTTTATGTCACCAACTGGTTCACTGGCGTCCACAGCAGCATATATATTCAGCTATTCTTTAATCCTGACTGGCTGGAACATGGAACTAGTCCTTGTGCTTTGTCAAGTACTTCGTACTTCTTTTCCGCCCATAATCCGCCTCAATCGACTCGATAACAGCTAGCTCCTCTAGTTTTCGTTGCTCCTCTTCGTCTAACTCGGGCGTGGGATCTTGCTTTGGCTCTCTCAGCTTAAGGGGATCCACTGGTTTGACAGCGCGCCGTTCGTCCTTCGGTACTTGAACTTCTTCATTGCCTCCATTTCCTCGGAGCCAGCTGGCGCCTTTCGTGACGTTTAGATCGCAACCGAGATATCCTACCCCCTCTCTACTTCTATTCCAGGCCTCGAAGCCCAGAATGTACAAGAACCTGTCCATGATGCAACTTTCCCACTTGATGGGGGCCGAGCCACTACTCACAGAAAAAGTTTGAGCAGCAATCAAGGCCGCGATGCACTGTGCCATTTCTTGTTGAATTTCCTCGGAGGTAGTCGGTATCTTGCCACTGTGGGCTTCGATGTATGGGTCGAACGGTGACTTGTCAATGTGAAATGCCACTGGAACCCAGTACTTGTACCCATTTTGTTTGACAAAGTGTTCAGAAAAGGCGCTCAGAACCCCAAGGAATAGCATAATGGAAAGGACGTCGTCCACAACGCCCTCCCACTCACTGTTGAGTGACCGGAAGTGGTAGGAAAAGAGGTGAAACTTTTGCTGCGGTCGAGTTCGAGGCCAAGCAGCTAAGCGAAGCAACGGATCAACCTCCCCACAAGCAATGAATGCCTTGATGCCCCTCAAGCGGCGATCTTTGTGACCTGCACTTGTCGTTGTGGTTGTCCACCATGACATCTGCATCATCTCTGGCGATAATGGTTTTGACCCGCTAACAGCTAGACAAAGCGGCTGCGCGTGCGTCTTGTCGAGTACTTGATCTGAGAAGAGCTTGGATCCTGAAGACGATGGAGCGAAACCAATGGCATTTCGCTCGCCGAACGCTTCCATTTTACTGGCAAGCAAGCTTGCGAACCGGCGCACTTGAGGGATCCATTCTTCTCGGGAATCGCGTGGCGCGATGATCAATGGTTTGCGAGCACCGTGTTTTGATGTGAATGTTTCGTATGAACGCTTGTACCATTGGTCTTGGCGCTGCGAGTGTGTGGCAACAACTTGGAAGTGTTGCGATAAAAGAGCCACCAGCTCGTTATTCAAGCTTTCGAAGGCCTCCATGAATGGCTTCTGGTTCTTTGATTGTTTGTCGCTAGTTTGATATGCACTAGATTTGGGGTTCTTACTGCTTATGAGGATCCATATCTTACCTCATCACTCACTGTTGGCCACTGCGGCTAAGCCACACCGTTTGACTCATCCCCCATGTAAGCAGGACGAAGCGCTGCTTTGTGCCTGAGGCAGGCATATACCAAGATTTTTAAGAAATAAATATGAAACATGACGGGCTTAGGAATATCAACTAATTTCTAGGTGGATCCATAGGTCCTGTACTACACAAGCTTCGGGATAGCTTGACCTTGGAGATATGGACTGAGAAGGTGTTAGACAGTAATATTCTCTCGCCAAGAATCGCAACAGCATTTTTAACAATCAGGGTTATGAGAAAGGTTTTGTGGAAACCTGCCGCCAATCCTAACTATAGTTTGTATAGCCACCTTTGACAGAAAAGAATGTGCAAGGGTTTATGTTCTCCCAAATAACAGAACGTTAAACATACAGCTAGCATATCAGAACTCTCGTAATCTCATGAATAAGAAAACAATGTTTAGAATATTTCTGAGCGTCTTCTCCACAACTATAAGCCTGGATGTGAAATCAAAACTGTCCAGCCGTCGCTGCACTATTCGCAGAGGGTAGCTATCTGTGACAAGTGACGTTGTGAAATATCTACTCAACGCCAAACTTCGGCACAGGCATACCGGCTCTCTATAAATGTGTAGGCTGGAGTTGGCAGTGACCAATTCCATGTTGTATTTGTTGCAGGAGTTTCCCCTGTAGCCGATAAACAAATATCCGGGTTAAAATCGTGGGAACTGCCTGCTTTGAAACCAGAAGTTAAGCCATCCGGAAGTATGGCGTCGATGTTGGACAATGCAGAAGGCCCTTGTACAAGTTGGTTCGAACTCATTATGGGATGTTGATAGATAGTAGGGTTGGCTACCAGCTCTCCTTCCGATGGCCAAGATCCTACTAGAGGTAGATAGTGACTTTGACCAACAGTTGCGTCCGCATTAGATATGAGTCTGTTTCCAAGTACCCATTCAGCCGATAATAATGGTACGGAAGTTGCAGGTGGGGATTGCGTGCTTATAACTAGTTCTGAAGGGTTGGCAGGCCACGTTTGGTTGGGTGTTACTAAGTTCGAGGTCGATGTCTGCTCAGCATATGTAGGCACACAATGAGTGGGGTCTTTGTTCCTCGATGTAGATGGGAACCCATCTGTTCCGGGTGCCAACGAAACTGTGATTTGCGGTTAGCCATGTGATGTGCAAGATCGGGCGAAGGTCCGTTCGTACTAGGGAGATCATTGGCCATAAGAACTGGTGTTGGCATTGGTTTTTCGGTTGGTGACCTGAATAATGTTTTATGGTCCTCTTGTTGCCCGATGGATTTGTTAATAGACATTCCTGGCGAAGACAGCGCCAAGTTTCCTTCTTTTTCTATGGAAGGATTTGATACTGATTTAATTTGCGAGCTGTTCAAGACGCTAGTGAAGTTTCCGTCTGCCGAGAAAAAGTCGCATTCCTTGTTTAAGCGAATACAATTCGTACAACGGCCTTGCACATTAGAAGATGACGCGATGCATCTGATTTTTCGGCGGCGGCAGTAACCTACAAGAAACAAACTCAGACAAAGGAGGGCGCCGGAGGTCTTCACTTACTGCAAGCCACCGATGTACGCCGATAACCTAATTTATTTTTCCTTCTCCCCGTTCTAGTCTTTATTTGCTGCAATTGCTTCTCAATTGCTGCTGGACGCATAGGAAGACTAGTCATTGGTATGAATGACCTGTGTATACTTGATACTTGATCACGCGCTTAATCCAAACTAGAGGATTGTGAGCTCCAACACTAAAAACGAAGAAGTTTCGAGCGACGTGCGTATAGTGAGCAACTTACACTCTAGGACCAGGCAGGAAGAAGAAGGAGGGCCAGGACAGATCGCAAGATCTAGGCGACCGGAACCATATAAATATTTGCCGCACGCTATCATGGTACTCTATACAATCTGTCAGAATGTGGCAGAGACTGGACAAAAAACACCTGTACCATAAAGTCTCATTATTTGAATCACACAGTGTTCGGTCGTATCGTATAGCAACCGCATTCTTCAAAATATGCACATGTCTGGGAGATTGGAGTCGATCAATCGGGATGAGATGATAGGGCTTTCGCCACCCTCGGATGCTAAGTTCCGGGCGTGGTAATAATGCTGGGCATCTACTTAGTTGATGTAAAGTGGCTTCATTGGTGGTCGCTTATGATCACCATACTATTGAACTTGTTATGGACCATCATGACGCACAATATTTGCGTGATACTTCGGAAGAGATGTCAGCAGAATAACAGAAAATTGAATTTGCTGTTAGAGTCAAAAGCTCCATCGATCTCTCCTCTATAAGAAAAAATCGCTTGGTGGTCCGTTTCTCCCCTGGGTACTACGAATTGATAGAGGCCGAGATAAACGAAGGCTATAATTCGTTGTGAAATATTAGTCATAAGAAGTCAACTGATCGCTTCTCAATTGGTTGGGTTGTAAATTGTTCGGCTCTCCCTCTCATTCTCCTTCTTTAGTTTGCTCGGCTTCGGTTGCTTATTAGCCTACAATGGGTCTGACTCCGCAGCCATTCAACTGTGAACTTAGTTGTGCTTTTGTCAGTATGTCAGACAGGCGATCTTTGGGCACTATGGGATTTTGTGACATCCACAACGCTGAATGACGGGATTGTGGGGCTTGAATGAGACATAGTTTCGTCGCTCCTCCCTTCGAGCGATGTGATATTGTAAAGAATATACTTGTATTGGTGTGTATGTTTTTATACTAAACAAGGAGAGACAGAGGTATCTATGTGTGAAAGCCTACAATGGTCTGCCAGTCACCGGAATGAACCCCGCAGCTGGTCATTCATGAAACTGCTGCGTTCGAAAATTGCGGTGAGCACCCCACACCTCTCGATCGAACCAGTCATCGTGATGCTAGACCATCTCAGCAGTATTCTCATTGACAGATGTCTCACCGAGACTGAATTTTGGGCAACTTGCAGAAGATCTGCGTTTGTGATAACCCACAGATCGCCACCCACCAAGGCCATGTCGACACCAACATAAACCAACTACTGGCTTTACATAGCAGCAGCTCCAACACAGTATTCTCTACACTTAGCCTACCTGTTTATTCACGGGCACACCGGCCCATGTGCCCGACTTCAGTTGCTGAGCACAGCTACAACAGCATCAAGTCATGAAAGGCTTGAGGTGCGTCTTCTGCGTCAGGGCATCAGCGTAGAGAAACGACCATATTACTTCATTTCGTCTCCTCGATACAGCCCTAATGGTATGTCGCGCCACCTTGGTGATAAGAACAGATGAAATTTACTTCATACGTAATAGGTGAAGGAAGGCTTATCGAACACATGTCATAGATACTATGCTGAGCCCATTAGGCTATTGTTTGCTATGATGTATGATCATAGACTAAACTACTTTCATTGAGAGATATTCGGAGCAGGAGTCTCGTTTACCGAATCTATGATAAATTCACTAGACGATTGTGGGACGATTATATGTCGCTGCCCAGGAGATCAATCTGAAGGCTAGTTGCAAGGTGTGAAGCGAAAAAGGCAATAAGAGAGAAAATAGCCAATGGGAAACAGGGAGAGTCGGCATACTATCTCAAGTCATCTCATTCCTCATTTGGAACGTGTTTTGGTGGCTTAAAGAGAAATGCTCATGACTCAAGTTGGCAGGTAGACACTCAGAACGAGTCGGGTATCTGTTATAGCCTTTTCCTCCCTGAGTAAGCATAGACTTGTAGAAACAGCAGTTAAGTTAAACAAGCTGTTATCAGATCCCTTGTCACTCATATCCTTCTTAGACAGGCGTAATAAGAGAATTTGATCCTGTAGACTTATGTCGCTAGTCGAACAGGGTTTGGATACGATCCATGACTGATAAAGAGGAAACTGTACATAGCTATATAGATCAATGTTTATGTCTCGCTATTACTAATAGCCTGCCCTATCCGGTATTTCAACCATTAGTGGGTGCTGTGGTTGTCTTTCAAGGCCTCAGTCCGAGGTCTTGTCGCGAGGGCAGTACCACCAGAAGTCTGGTAAATAGGAAGAAATCCTTGGCCTAGCACGCGTCATAGAAGAGCTTGTTGAATTCAAGGTTTTATCTAGATTCGCTCATTTAGAGCAATGTCGTATTGTAATTGAGGTCTTTAGCGCAGCATTCTCAATCAGTAGAGTCTCCTCAGCGTTCTTGTGGCGGACTTGAACTTGGAAGAGTTGCTTCGACCTGAAGAGCAATTACTATTACTGAGAACTATTTTTTTTAGACACGTCGTTGAATGAAGCACCGTCTCACTACACAGGAGATCGGGGCTAGGGAAGGTAACAAATCCAGGACTTTAGCTGTGAGCCATCATTCAACTCTTAAATCGTTGCCTGATATAGCCAAGCATGGATTTCAAAAACTGAACCCTCCTTTCGCCCAAACGTCTCCGATGAAACGTTTCGATAGACTAGGGGGTCCGATAAAGAGTACTTAGGATACTTGTTCCTACACTCTCGGTTTTGGTTAGCAAAGCATAGTAAGTGGGGCGTGGAGGTCAAGAACATTACGCTAAGGATCTTGTGTAAAATGTCTGTTTCTACCAGAATGTGAGCAGTCATCATGGCATACGGCTATTCTGCTCTGTCATATTACCCTTACACAAGTATTTGGACTTGGATATACCTTGGCATCAGTGTAGCTAGGCCGATACGATAACCCAACAACAACACAACAGTGCCTGGCGGTCTCTCTGCTAACTGCAGGGTTTCACATTTTTACTCAGGGCGGAAGCAGGTCTTGAGAAGTTTTAGTTTCACATTGTATCTTCTCACAGTAATGTACTGGTTCTGACACATGTGCTAGCACTAGATGTGCCCTTCTTCTCCTATATACTCATGGTGAAAACCACTAAAGACAGGCATCCCATATCCCCCTTCATCACAATACCCGAGTCAGGCTTGAAGTTAGACAACTGCAGCAGACAAATCCCATGACTCGTACTCATGATAGACAAGGGCGGTGGGCTCTACCCCTGTTATGACGCAAGAATGGGGGCCCGGAATGAAGTTGGGGAGACTCTGACCACGAGGTAACTTCTATAAAAACAGCGAGAAAAATCAAGTTTTTTCTTAATAGCCAGAGAATTGAATACGAAGATCCGTTACGAATATTCTCTAGTGAAAACTAGTCGGAATACAGACTGCGACTAGTAAGGTGTATTTTCCGTACCCTGTGTGTCATTTCCCGCAACCTTCCACATTACTTGAACAGTCCACTTGTCACTCAACTTAGTTTGGGTAGGACCGGAGAGGGAAATACCCAGAAGGCATGGGATCAATATGCCAGACTCTAAGCGACGCTTCGTCGAAAGAATCCGACCATTGCTTCTTCAGCTGGCTGGGCAACTCACGACAAGAGCCGTCGTCTTGGAGCCTCATGCGGACTAGATGGCGGCAATCTAACGCCTGTCCACCATTGCTAAAAGCTTTTCGTCGATGAAGGATGAATAGATTGTTGATGAAATGAATATCGCCTGGTCTCGTTTTGATTTCAAGCTGCACCTTGCTAGCTAAGTCCTCGATGGCGTCTAAAGCTCGAAGTTGTTGCTTAGTAACCGCTGGCAAGTGAGGAGGACGTGGATGTATCTCATTTCCGATCAAAGGTATTCGCCCGAAATTGACGACAATTTCACCACCGTGGAAGAACAGAATTGGCCTAGGTCTAGCCTCATAGCTTTATAGAGTAAGAGATCAGGAGCTGTGAAATTATGGGGAATGCCTAATTCGCACCTATTGAATACCCAGGTGGGTTGAGTAAGAGCGGTAACCAAATCTGGGTGGCTGTCGACCAAAGTATTGTAAATAGTATAGGCTGAAGCGATGATACATTCACCTCCTAAAGCAGAAACGTTCCGTGTCAACCAGCTTATAGTATCTCCTGCTTCCTCATTATGAAATGACTAATTGATCAGCATATGGTAGCACGCAGTGAAACAAAATTTCAACGGACTATGACGTACGATTGCTGAGGTAGAGTGTCGAGTGTGCTGACTGGTGAGCTGAGAGGAGTCATCGGCTACAATATGAACTAAACGCTTATTTAAGCACATGTTGCACAAGAAGGGTATAATCATGATACTGACCGAGCATGTTACCTTTCGCATCTTGCCGACCTCGGCGATTGGCGACGTACGACTGGATGCCAAGATACAAGATCGTCAGGTCTGCGGAGGAGTATTGTGACGGATCCAAGCCGCGAATCAAGCCAAACCCTTTACCACTATGAACATCGGCGTGCAAGCGATCCAATTTGTGGCTCAAAGTGGGAAGTGGAAAATTTTGCCGACAAACAAGATCTCCATCCAAGCCCAGTGCTGTGCCAGGTAAGTAAGATGCGATTCTATTTGCCAAGTCAATGAATACATAATACATACATTTGAAAACTGACAAAGCGTTATTCAATTCCCGAAGCTCTAGGGTACTGAGCTGATATATGTACCTGGTCTCGTCCAGATACTCATGGCCGGTCCAGGCTCGCGGGTGATCGAGGAACGACGGGAACTTTCCTACGTCCGCAGGATCTATATCCATGGTATCAACAGTTACAAAAGAGCGGCCCATAGTTCGCACGTAAGTAGGGATGTGGGAAAAGGTTTTTGTTGTATTTGCCACAGGATCAGTGGAGCGTGAAGCAATACGAACAAGAACAGGGAGGAAGCAAAGAGGAGACAAATTATATACCCAGGAAGAATATGAAGCTCTCCACGTAAATCCCTGATCAATTATGAGATCACTGATCGTATCCCCTTCTGAGAGTTTCTAACTCTATCTGACGGATAATCGATGACGCGAGGCAAATTGACTAGCACGCATGTAAACTCATTGGTGAGTTCCGAGTTGCGGTTACGAAAGAATAAACGTACTGTCTCAATAGGAGTTTGTCGGAAGTATTTTTGATCGAATCAAAGAGAGTTGTTTCCATGTTACGGCTCATGCAATTGTATCAGGTGACGGCGATATGACAAGCATTTACAAGCCGCAACTGACGTGGCTTGGAGAAAATAACAAAAAGAAAACAAAAGAAAGGAATGGAGGCAAGTAAAGAATGGAAAACATGTCGATCAAACATTACAGCCAGCCACGAACTCACCGCCATAAGTACACGTAGCTGACGATACTTTGGTTTGAGGGGCCTTTTTATGTCTCATGCCGTGTTAGAATATGGAACCGAAATGCTTGCCTGGTTGATAAGCATCGAGACACTACCAACTCAATTAGGTGGAAATAATACATAGTAATGCACGAAAGCACCATCTTACTCTGCCTCGTGCACGCAGAGTCCAAAGTCACCGACACTGACATCCGATATAATCACCCTGTGTGAGAAGGACAAATGGCCAGGAATATTGGCTATGAATTTAGAAATCCTCTAGGACATCCTTCCAATTGAAAGGCCTTAACGAGCGCCATGTAGATTACCACCACATACAGCCCTTTGTGACTCAGAAGAGGGCGGTGTTCTACGAAATAAAGAGTCTAGAACTCGATGGGCCAGCTTTTTGACAAGGATCAATATGCCCGACAAAATTCGGTCCCAAGTCTTACATTTATTGGGAATGATGATGCTGCAAACATTGCTTTTCGTAAGTTTCGCGTCATAATTATTCATTGGTTGTATCGATTTGTTGGGGGTTTGAAATGGAAACCAAACGATTGTTCGTGGCTCGATAATCGTAGTGACTTGGAAACCACAAAATCGGTTAGCTCGGAGTTGAATACTTGACGATTTTGCCTTTATAAACAAAGGGCGTCAACATTCCACCTAGTCCATGGGGACGTATATAATTGGCTACTTGACTCTGCAAGCAATGCCTTGTGTGTTCTAGTTTGATGCGTCCCTTGAAGATGATGGCATTCAGAGTGAAAGCACAATTGGCGAAATAGATCCTTGGCAGGCTTCAATTCAGTGACGATGGAAAAAGTCGAGTTTTACTTTGGACACCGATAAATACACTCAGTCAGGCTGGCCATTGAGGACATAAAATGCAAGCATAACCGAAATTGGGCAAGCGTCAATTCTTTGCGTCTGATTCTTCTTTTTCTGTCTCTTGCTTTTTGGGTCTTGGCACTTTACCCAGATCTCAATTTTGAACGTGGCCCATCCAACACCAAATGGCTTTTAGTCCCGGAACAGTCCTCGAGTGGCTAACTTCTACTTTGTGAGATTGTGCGTTTGTTCCCAAACGTCCCGGAAGCTTCGGAAGAAGGACAGAAGATATCTGAGACAAGAAGGCAAACTTCCAGGTGCTCGCCTACTTTGAAATGAATCAATGAACGAATCTCGGGGAAAATGTGAGACACGACTTTGATCCAGCTACCTTGTAAACCCGATCTTAGACCCCAAAGCAAGACATGTGGTGCCCCGAGCGATGATCTATAGGTTGGTCTATACAAAAAATGTGGGTTTTGAGATAGCCAGTTAAGCCTCTGATATTTAGTGATGTTTAGGGAGGCATGCGGTGTTTGGGTATCTGTTCGCTGCATGTTCCAGAGAAGTGTTTCAATTATGCGCCCAGGTCCATGGGGAGCCGTGAGACACGCAGAGGGTGCAGCCTCTACGGGACGGCTGGTGTCCTAAAACGGTCTTTTTCCAGTGGCGGTCAGATACGCTTGTTGCCGTGTGTCAGATGCCATCGCATGGATGTAACTTGCGCATGCGCGATAAAGCCCACACAACCCCATGGCGGTGGCGGCGGCGATTCTAATCTTGGCAGCAGCCTGCAATGCGGGTGTTTCCTCGAATACCAACTGTATGGGTGTCTATGATGCCTTAACATAAAGCCATAGCATCATGATTATGGCTCCTCAATCAAGTTGTTCCAGACCACTTGTCAGGGCTTGGTGACCCTCTTCGATGCTTGCGTGTCACAACGACCTTAGGTAGTTTGGAGAAGAAGGTCGGCGAAACTTTTAGAGAAAGGGTTGATAGCGTTGCTTCCAAATTTTAAGTCATCTTAGTTCCCGCGAAGGACGTGTATTGAGACCCGTCACTACAGCCCACTGGCAGGGGGCGTGATACTAGGCGGCTAGAGTGAGAGGTCAATTAGTGGCGTCTGCGAGATTTACTGTTCGCACTTTCATCCCTCAGAGAAAATGGCGGTTTCATCGTCTTGGTTTTTTCTTTTCTTTGTTTTTACCCCTCACAATCCTAGGATCTTATTGATGGCTCACCCATGCCTTCGCCTCTCGGTCTGCAGCCTGTGCCGTGTGCTTTTCACTCTAGCCCAATCTGATGCCAAAATTTAACCAAGCATGGTGGCCTATTAGTCCAGATTTATAGAATATTACTGCCTGGGCTCTTTCCCTTTGTCTTACCGGACACATGAGGTGTTACTCCATACGCTTGCTATGCGAATGACGCGATGTATTATCTGTCCGTTTGGAAAAACTAGGGGTTTGGATATTATGCATCCGCCAGTGAGCGGAGGTTCCCAACGCTTTCTTGGCTACTTTGATTGCGAATCGCTGTTGGGGTGTTAGGGATTCAGGCAAGTGAGTGACTTGTTGCCGATCATTTCCTCTTTCATACGCTATCAACCGACGCTGCCCCCTGATCATGGAGTTCAGCCACCCCTCATGGCTCAGCCATCACCGAGTTTGGTGTTGCATTGCAATGTGTGACTTGGCAGGTTGCTGTTCGTTGGCATCTACCACATGTGTTCCATGAGTAACACCGCTCGAGACTTGAGTGATGCTTTACTAGTCGAATTGATCCTGTGTCTCACTACGCTTCTTATCTTTGTGCCGTAGAAAGCTCACGAGTTTCTTCTGTTGTGTCTCTCCTTATTCTGAGTTTGCAGTATGCCATGAGTTATGTGAACTAAGTACTGGTTAAAGATCCCGAAAGCTGCTCCAGTTCTTGATGAAATCATACTCGGGGGTCATATAGCAGACAAACCTAGGACCAGTTCCTTACTCAAATGCCGGGCAGACAGCGAGAGTCTCTAATGGCTGGTTTTCTACATACCTACCCCAATTTTGTGGATTTCCCAGTTGCATCCTCAATCGATCCCACAACTACAACATCACCAGCGAAATATCTTCTGGCTCCTTCTTCTTGTTATTATGGGACATTCATTCCGGCAACACAGAGTAACGCGTCACGCCAGCTAGTCCTTGGCCAGATGCCTGACTCGTCCTTCATTGCACAAACGTCTGACGGTATCACCGTTCCCCAAGAAATGGATCCGGACAGCGCGCAAGACTCGCATTTATATAGCTCCACATCCAGGCCATTTTGTGATGGGACTCACACCCCAATCACGGCGTTAGATGGTAAGGTCGAACGGAGCTCTACCCGGCAAACTCAGACCAGAACAAAACCCCAACAGACAATGGAGGCTGTGCAAGGAACATGGGACTCGGGGGCTTTACTCAACACTTCTAAGAATGCGAGACGTCAGCAAAGATCCAAATATGTTCTTCCCGAGGATCCTCGGAAGCGACGCGTTGTTGAACTTAACAGGATTGCTGCGGCCAAGTGCCGACTTCGAAAACGAAATGAGATATCAGCTCTTATTTCTAAAGCAAAGATACTGCAAGACAACAACCGTTATCTTTCCACGTGCGTGGAGTCCTTGAATGCTAAGGCGTATGCTCTAAAAACCCAGCTGCTGCAGCATACACATTGCAATTGCGCCCTCATTCATAAATATATCGCCATGGAAGCCAAGAAGGCCTATTACGACTTGTCCTCTCATTTGGCGGCAGTTGAGTCCAATAACGAATCAACAAGCGTATACCACCAAAGCCGAAGGAATTCTGATACCAGCTTCAGCTCATCGCCAGATATCCTGACACCTGGATTTGAAACAATGCCCCCGCCTTGGGCAGAAGCGTTTCAGGTGGACTTTGCATCGTCAGAAAGAGGAGAAGGCGTACATGGTGGAATGACAGGTCCTTACTACGCAGAACTATTGCCTATGCACCGTCAGCCGATGACCAATATGTCTTTGAATCTTGCTAGAGAAAATATATCTGTCGACGTGGTCCCTCGGCCCAGTGATCTGGATGAAACGAGGTGGAGGTCTTTTGAGGAACTATTTTTGGCGGACACAGATACGGTTTTACCGATGTATGAATCGCCAAGGATAACTCCAGAGATAGCCTAGCTTATCTACGTCCGAAATACTTTATGACATGATATATGAGAACCGGGGAACTAGCCAATTAATTTTCATTGATGATGGCTCGAGTTAGGTGAGGTTCGGGACGAATGGTTCTTGATTTGGGTCAGCAGTGAGAATCAGGAGATTTCGGGAACCCTAAAGGCACAGTTCATTTGCCTAGCCTTCCTGATATCTAGTCATAATTGACAGGAACACAGATATATAAACGGAGTTTCTATGTTAGCCTCTGTACATGACTAAAAAACAGGATAATCATATATATTTATTTTCACTCCAAAGCTCGAAATTTCATATGTATGAATTACTATATCACGCAAGATTATATCCGATGAAACAGCATTACAGCAAGCGGATTGTTAATACCATTGAGTAGTCTGAACAGCAAGGCTATTAAAGTACAAGTTCTGATCTTTAGGTTGAGTAGAAATGACACGTAGGAAACGCATTTACTCTTCCCACCACTTTGTAGACCGAAATTGAACTCTTCTCGGGATGCGGCGAGAATGACTATTGCCTCAGGCTGAGTAGGGGAATAAGGTTTAGATTTGTGGCTGGGGTTATCTTTATTTGAACAGCATTTGCCATTCCCCTTCGTGCTCTATACTCGTGCAGGAAAATTCTACGCTGGCATACTGGTAATAAGATGGAATTACTCCGAAGCTTTAGGCTTATGGAAGTAAGAGTAGCTTCTTGCTGAGGAATCCCAAACAGTGAAGTGCAAGTTGACATGGCGGCAATAGACGAGGAGACGCTAGCCGTCATGAGACCCAGCCAGATACCGCACAAAGGTTCCCCCAATGAATCAGAATCTGCCTTTACAACTCAAACAATTAATTTTGCACTTTTTAACAATAAAGATTGGCTTTTATCAAGCTTACTTTTAAAAAAAGTCTACTCCCCTCGGAGGGGACACAGAGAACTCAACCACGTAATCATCTACAGCTAGCTTTTCTTTCTGAATACATAACGCAAAACTTTCTTTGTGACTCTTGCAATCCGTGGAAAACTCTGAAAGATTTGGGTATAAATCCAGCAGTCTCTCCCCTCTTTCCTCTCTTTTTTTCTTCCTCTTCCCAACTGCGTTCGTTTCAGCTTCCGTCTACTTTCTTATTCCAGTGCTTGCACTTATCATCATCTCTCGCTAAACGTTCAGCCTTGCTCGCTCTTACACTCGACATTCTATTATTTACGTCTTTATCAGCCATCGACTTGATATTATTTTCAAGCTCTTCATTATTCTCCTCTTTCGTCTCGACTCATTCGTCTATATTACTGTCGAGTTTTTTATTGTCCACCCTCTTTTTCTTGGCTTGATCCAACTATCTTTATCAAGTTCATTATACCAACTGGCACGATGCCATCCCTACACGACTTGGACAGTCAAATGTCCCACCTTCAAGTGTCAGATGACGAGATGGATGATTGCTCATCGCAATGCTCATACTACTCCCTCCCCGACCTAGAGAGGGACCCATGGCTGCAAAAGATTCCCGCCTCTGAGGTGAGAAAGCAGGCTAACCTAGTACCTGCTGCGGCTTCTCCCGGCGTAGAGTATCCCCACAACTTCATGAATCGGGAGAAGTTGCCACTCAAGCTGCCTGGGCCATGGGTAGAGTATCCTTTGTGTCTTAATGGACGGTATCACGGTGACACGCCTGGTCCTGCCCGGGTCATTGTCAACCCATCAGTCCCGGGCGGACACGATGTCATTTATCATCCCAGGCGCGATGATAAAAAGTTTCTTCAGGCCACATACCGTTCCAAAGGGTACAAACCATATTACTTGGCAAAGTCTGAGGACTGCAGCCCCCCCGACTCACCCATTTCGTCGCCTCCTTCAAGTCCAGGTGGCCACCACACGGGAGCAGCAGGTCTGTATCCCATGGGGTTTCCTGGCGCGACACCTCTCTCTCCTGGCTTCGCAGAGATCTCTTACTCGCAAGCAATGAGCATTGCAGCATGCAATCAGCAATGTATGCAGCAGAATTATTATAATTTTTGGCCAAGTCAATACCCACAAACGACAGGCATGATGACCAGCGGATGGGCTGCGCCCACATATTTTCAGATGAACCAGCCTTATTTTACAGCGGTCAATGGTTTTAGCGGTTCAGGTTATTTTTGATGAAGAAAGCGTCACGACAGTTATGATTTGGAGACGAGCGTGGTTATTCTTAGCTTAGATATCAGTTATGTACCTCAAGTTTCTTGGAGGTTGGATTCCTTAATGATAATCGGCGCAATTCATTCGTGATCCTAGATATTGTATCCCGTATTTCCCACTCTGCATTAGTGTTACCAATTCTGAGCACATCAGATTGAATAGGCGCGGATGTTGAAATTCTATTGCTAGGGGTCGTTGGAGAGGCTTTTGGGGGCTTCTAAGCAACGACAATGACACAGACATAGTAGTCAACAAGTAAGGCTTGACAACTCGTGCCAACGGCGGGACTCCAGGCTTATAAGCTGGTAAGGGGGAGACTATAGTAGTCTCGAATGGAGTTACAGGTTGCAGTGGATTTGATAAGATGGACCTTGTTACAAGTTTTGACCATACCACTCTGAATAGGTGACAGCGTCTCAATTCCATCGGCAGGAGTACTAGGCTCTATAGGGGTGGTTGTCTCTCCTTTGATCCTAACACAAGCCCAATGATCAGCCCATAACCCAGTGCAAGTGGCGCCGGCCTTGGGTTTTCAAGCTACAAGTTGTGCTAGCGTGATACCATACTTAGAAGCAATGCAGTTGAAGTTATCTCGTTGCTGGGCCAGGTAGAACTTGTTGCAGTTCGAGACAAGACCGGGTGGAATTGGATCTGGGGGGTTTTATTCCATTGTCAGCGTTAGTAGTTGTAGATGGCTTGGCAGGAATTGTCTTTGAGAGGACATGTGTGGTTGTAGACGAGTGAGATGTGGTAGGTTTAGTCGTGCTGCCGCTGACTGGTGCCGGTGCGTCTCCTTCTTCCATACAGTAAGAGAGCTTTCATGAAAATTTCCACAATCCGCTGTGATCGGAGGATTTCAGGAAGGCGGACAGTTAGCTGTGACTAGTTTGTATCGAGTGCCATAACTAATTCATTTAATCAAGTCCTTAAGCTTGATGCTCTAAGCCCAAGGCATGACGTCGCACGGGAGTGAACCATCGTTACCATACCAAAAGGCACAATTCTTGATGGTGCCCAGCAGCGGGTATAGACGGGGTGGCGTCAGGTCAATGGTGGACAGATGAGGGGCCATGGCCGGCTTGGAAGAGGAGGGGCAGAAGACTGAGTTCGAAGAGTTTCATCTTTACCAAGATGATATTGAATAGGTATAAGAGAAAAGATTGAGATATTCTGAGTTGATTGGTGCGAGCTCAAGTCGTGGCTTCCATCTCAACTTATAAGTTTTCGCGTAACGAAGTTGATCATGATTCTTTGGGATATCGGGCATCGGTCCATTTCAACTGATCCTTCTTTCCACCCTATTATTGACCGAAGCTATACCATGCAGCCGGATAGAACAAAGTCAATCGTTCCTATACCTATCACTACTTCACTACATGAGGTTTATCTCGGTTACAAACAGAACGTGTACTAGACCATGCCAAGATGGAGAAATTAATCTTCTGATGGTTTATATATATATAATCCTTACTCAGAATCTCGAAGAGATAGATCAAGGCCACACATCTAAAAGACACAGTTTTCTTTAACACAATAAGGTATCATGCCTGATACCTTAAAACACAGTTCTTCTGATGGTTTGAAAAGCATTTAGACTCATCCGTATCATGGCATCTTTCTCAAACCACCGTTCACTAAGACTGCCAATCATAAATCCATGTATATTTCTGCATACCAGTTCTGCATCAACACTGTCACCGAGCCTTCTCAATTGTGTTTGATGCATTGCTCGGTGCAATCGAGCCAATTTTACCAAGAACCAATACAAATATAAATCCATAATCCCAAATGGCCGAATAGCTGGGGTATCATAGGACTACGACACAAACAAGCCCAAAGAGGATGCTATGATCGACCGGCAGCGTTATATGGCACGGGCCGAGATACCCGGCCTACGCAGGTCAACTCAAATCAAGCAGTAGGGTATTTGTGGCCCCATAGTGTGACTTGGGCACCATTGAAAAACTAAAGGTTTGGCAGCTTCATGGCGATCACAGGGGCAACGTAGGGGCTGGGGCTTTCAATTTCCATGAAGCTTCAAGCGACTACCTGACTACTTCGCTTTCGTCCCTGCCATTCGAATGGATTATAATACGATAAGCGATATCGCGAATTACGTTTGGGAGATTTTCCTGTGAAAATCATGTACTACAGTAGGGGGCTTTGTACTGAACATGATTCGGAACTTATGGTCGATAAGTGGCATAAGTACTCCTAAGTGTCGCTGTGTCTTTCTACCTTGGAGCCTCGTTTAATCACCACTTTTTCCCTGCCCCTCGAGTTCTTTACTTTAGAGATAAGACGCATCCAAGCTCTGGTCCATTTCGGTCATGATTTCCAACACAAGCTGCGATTATCATGCCTGAATCATGCGACGTGGATCTATGATATGCTGAACCTTCTTCTGGACGGTCTCAAAGCGCATATGTCCACAACTCTCGCTCTCCAGATGATTTAATACGGCGGCAAGAGTCGTGAAGTCCTTTTTGCAAGAGATACCTGGGCAATGATAGAGTTTCTGCTGATGAGTAGGGGAGTTCAGATGCTGGTTCAAGGATGGCAGCTTTCCGAAGAGACGATGGCAGAGATAGCACTCATAGGCCTCAACCCGGTAATTCCATGCTTTCTCGCTGGCCTCATAACTGATAGTTCCTGAGTAAGTGAGTAATTTCTTGGAGATAATGCCGTTTGGGTCGCGCTGGCGGACGGCTTCATAAAGTTTATCACGATTAAGTGGGGCCTTCGTGCAATTGCCACTCTCGAGGTGGTGGACCAATCCGGTGGCAGTCCCTTGTATCTCTTTGCAAAAGAGGCACTGGACCGTGCTTGTGCGGTGAATCTTGCTGCGCAGATGCTTGTGGGTATCAGTCGGATTGTACAACAAAACATGTTAGAAGTCGCGCGAACCTGGCTGATACTATTCCAGTCTTGAAAGGGACGATCACAGGCGACACAATAGAAGTGCTGCTTGGCTTCGTGCTTGCTTAGGTCGTCCTCATCATGGAAAGCGTCGTCGCAGTGATCACACTCATGGACGGGGCCTTCGGATTCGGAGGATTCAGCCCAATGCCCCAGATCATCCATGTGCTGGTCAACTGCCCGCTGACTACCGAAGTAACGGTCGCACGTGTCGCACTCAAAATCCGGAGGCTCGTGACTAGTGGCA
This sequence comes from Fusarium lateritium, assembly GCA_014898835.1. NCBI lineage: Eukaryota > Fungi > Ascomycota > Sordariomycetes > Hypocreales > Nectriaceae > Fusarium > Fusarium lateritium. The sequence continues at coordinate 9,893 of JAAVTZ010000059.1, read as the reverse complement.
TCCATATGCTGCTGGCGCGATTGCCATCCGGCTGGAAACTGCCGCCAGCACGTTCCACAGGTGAACATCTTGTAAGGTCATAGAAAATATGTTCTTCTGTTCACGGAGGTGATTTCGTTGTCGCTTAAGTCATAAGACCGGGGACTGAGTTCAAGGACATGAAAAGGCCACAGTAAATGTTAAATGAACAGCGAGAATTAGGCAGCCATGCAGAGATTGTTCTGACATTTGCTGCAACCCACTCTGACTGGTGATTTATTGACCCAATGGGGAGTGAAGTGACAGGTTAGAAGCTGGACTGATTAGGTACGTTGCAGGACTTACATGCAGGCTGTCTCGTTGTTGGTTGGAACATGCATTGGTGCTTCTCATCTGTCCTCTATGCGAGGAAGTGGCATCAGAAGTGTAAGAAGAACAGTCCACCACAAGCACTGGATAGCCTTTTGAGCTTGAAGTTGAGCATGGCGCGAGAAGCAAAGTTAATGGGAGCCAGATTGAAGTGGTTCGTTTGCTCAATATTGGGAAGGCTGGTGATGGTTCTTCAAAAGCGATCAAGCCTTGCGAGCCTGAGAAGGTGGCTTGTACCACAGCTGTTGGTTGAGGAGGCCGACCAAGCGGGGTAAATCGCGGCTTGTCCCATCCAAGAATGTAGACAAGACATGCGTCACACCTCCACTTCTGCTCCGTGCTCCTTGAAAGCCTATGATGATGCTCTAAGATTTTATGGTGGTCATTGAATACGTATTTCGGAATTGTTGACACTAGGATACTTCACTATAACTCGAATAGAGCGAGGCGTCTGTGTTTGGCGGATAAAGATATGCTCGTGACCCAGCACCGCCAGGCTCGAACCTGGAGTCATAACGGTGATATTTCGCGTGCTTCTTTTCCCAGTATCCCCATACAAAATAGGAGGCGCTGACGAATACCGATAATGTAGTACCTGATGGCTAAATTGACACTAGTAGAGTGGATTTTATACGATTCCACATACAGGCATGATGGTGCTGATCAGAGTAATGAAATCAGGAAACCTCAAACACAAAACACGTCGAGTTTCCGCCGGTTACGCGCATAGCGAGCCCTCCCGCTCTTATCAGGAAGGTATTTTCAAGCAGCGGAGTGCGTGTATAGCCAATTGTAGATCAAAGGTCTTCTGGTCGCGTGGCTGCGGCCATCTGCTCAGGGATGATCGATGTGTATAGATGTGCCACGTCAGACATTAATTTCCCACCATCTGTCAGCCACTTGAATTATCCAGCAATCAGCATTTTACGTATCCGAGAAGCAGCCTATATATGGCGCTTATCTTGATATATGATTCTTGGCTTGTGCATTCGAATATTTCGGCATGAGCATAGTGGAAGATGCGTATAATGCTACTCACAGCTTGATTTCGCCTAAAAACATTGTCTCAGACGCCCTAAATGTTCGAGTTAGATCGCCAAGACCTCTTGGAGTCGAGTCTCTGGGAACCATGCGATAAGTGTCTAGGCTATATAGAAGCGGGTTATTACTACGATGCTGGTATGGCTCCCCCATCGATTTTGGTGTTGTTTATGATGCGTCGGTTCATAGTTTGAAGCTGAGCGGCTATACTAGATGACACGACTCGGTCTCCATATTATAGGAGTGATTTTCTGCGGGACACCGAGGTAGACGACTGGTTGTCTCAAAGTGGTCGATTTGCAAATAGCGCACGATGCTCGATCCGTGTGTTGATGTGTGAGCGACTGAACTTCGGGCGACTTGGCTTTGCCATGAGCAAGCGTTCATTCTTACTAGCAGAGACTGTATTCGGCTTACCACCCGAAGCACTGCCGATCCTTAATCTCCATCGAGGACAATATTACCATAATATCATGTGGAACGACGGCGACGACAACGAGTCGATGAGCTCTATTGGTAAGCTTGTAGACTTAGGCTACACTACCTATACATGAATGATATTAATACGTATCCCAGCCGTCACAATCAAGGTCCCACAGTTCTTTAAATTAGGAAACTTGGGAGTTTCGCTCACCCATGTCTTTCAAAGCGGCACTACTGTGGCCCTGATGCATGGGTGGAATATATGGACGAACAAACTCAGCAACGGAGATGCCGTGGAACCTCACCATGTGAGGATCGAGAGGTTGATCAAATCCACACACTCTCTTTGGACTCATCCACTGCTATTGCCGCTACTTTTCCTACGTGAACACCTGTCGAGAGCCGATATGCAAAGTAACATACTATCTGGAGACGTGCAAACTATTGAGAGAAATCTTGGAATCGAACGTACTGGTCGACTTACCATGGCTGAGATTGGCGTCACAGACCAGATGAAACAGCTTTTCCGGCAGGAAGAAAAAAGAATAGGGCTGATGTCCAAATTGACCTCAGCAGCGACGGATGTGTCCAATGTGACGAGGATTCTGAAGTGGGACAAAGACTGCATCCAGTTTCTTCATCAAGTCAAAGATCAGATCGACAAACACCGCGGCCGAAGTGCCATCACTCAAGACTCAGAGATATCTAGCTTGATACAATTCATCTATTGCCATGTCGAATCAGCTGGAAATTTTACTGGTTACATGCACTCCAGGCTGGAAACAGAATTGAATGTGGTTCGTAAACAACCCCTACTTGACATAGGATGAAGAGCATTCTTTTGACCATATTTCCGTAGCTATATAATCTTATCGCACATACTAATGCTGAGCTCAATCTCAGAATAGCGTCTTCGACTGGTCTGGACAGTGCGGCCATGAAAACACTCACTTTTGTTACAATAGCCTTTCTTCCTGCGACATTCATTGCTGTCAGTTCGTTTCTCACTATCACAATGTCTCTTTGAGCTAATCCTCCTAAGACCCTTTTTAGTATGCCAATGTTTGACTGGGAGTCGGATGACAAGGAGATTATTTCCCCGAATCTTTGGATTTATTGGGTAGTCAGCGTCCCCTTGACCTTAATAACAGCGGGTGGTTGGCGGGTATGGTGGCACTATCAGAAGAGATACCACGCTGGTGTGTTTCAGGGTGGAGACCAGGGCAACAAATAGCTTCTGTTAACCTACAATATAGTAACGCCATTGAATGGGTGGCGTACATGTCTCCGGAAACCAAAAGTGGGCATATCTCCAAGTAAGAAGGCTCAAATCTGCTGGTTTTACCAACTGGATCGCTGGTCTCTAAAGGTTGGCAAGTTGTAAACAACTTCTTGATCGACATTATCGACAAGGATGGAAAATAAAGACGGAAGACCAAAGATCAAAGACGGCTTCACTTTCACAGACGAAACCGTCATGAACTGCAAGATGGAAGTAAAGAAGCGGTGGACTTCCCTGCGTGCTTCATTTGCGTGAGAGAGGTGGCATCGGATTAGATTGATGAGAAATATTCTAAAGGCATCAACACTATGGACGAAGACAACGTGAATGACTTCAGCAGACATGTGTCTAACTTTCTCGACGTTGCAGAGAGTTTCAAGTGCGCATTTTTGGAGGCTGTAACCAATGGGTGTGAAGGATAAGTCAAGAAGTGCGACGCGACAGACGACGCTGGACCTGCTGCATACTTAATCCTCGACTCTTTCGCCACTATGCATACTGTGAGTCTGTGATTCTCCACCAGGAAGACTGAGCTAATTCGCCGTTGCCAGATGATGGAAAACCTTTTGTTGACTGTCGACGATGTAGAGAATGACATGCAATCCACATTTGACAACATGGTGGAAACCTTTTCACCTGATGTGGATGAATCGGGCGACTTCGACCTCGTTGCTGACGTGTTTGGAATCTTCGTGGGCACGTTCAGCGCACCCTTTTTCAACAAGAGTACGTCAAAGCCCTTTTGTCAATCCGAACCCATCCAGCTTCAAGATCAATACTGAACCTCCCTGTTAGTGCTACAAGTCGAGGGCCGGGTAGACGATATAAAGGACTTAGTTGCCAACTCTGTTTCTTGGGGAGCTATTCCTGCCAAGGATATTCAGGACTGGTGAGTTTTACATAAGTCGAAGGTAGTGTTTCGATGCCTCGCTTTATCCACTAGTAAGAGGGAGATGCCAAAGAGCAAAGTAGCCGGCAAGCTTGGCCAGATGTCGGACATGTGGCAAGACGCTATAGAAGACTTCACCGAAGAAGCAATTCATGGGGACGATGATTCTGTCGAGTATATCGGGGATCTGATAGCCGATGGGAGGTTCAACAACAAAAACATCACTGTCAAGCTAAAAGGCCTTCGCAAGCAATTCCGCAAAGTCTTCTTTGCAATCCTCATCCCCGAGCCTCGGAGAGTCGGCGCTGGCTATGCTCCAGCCTTCGTCATGGATTCTGGGTACGATTGCAACACAGTAGGACCTCTCGACCACTAATACATCAGTCCCAGTACTGGCGAGGAAACATGTTACTGCTATAAAGGACGGATGTATTATGTTCTGACACCCGACAGCGATTTCCAGACCTGTAGCTCTCCAGCCCCCGGTGGAAGTGGCAGTGGACCACCTTGCACCGAACACAAACTTGTTGCACTGTACGGACTGGACAACCTGAAGGGTAATATTGAGGACAGCGAGGGGGAGGAATTACCAAGAAATATCTCATCGCTGGGTGAGTAAAGGCAATACTTTGCGGAGATGGCACAACTGACCTATATCACAGGGCCGTCGAGGGCTGGAAAGCCAATGGAGAGAAGAACGGTGATGATTTTCTCCTTGAAGCCAATCCTGAGTAAGTCAACATCAGAACACCTGGGTCATCCAGATTTCTGTGTGCTCCCAAGAGTACAACGGTCATGGGCGGCATGATTATTCCCTCGTGTATATACTATTCTTGGTATCGCCTTTCAGCGATATCCTGTATTCAATTCGCCAATCTTTGGTCTTTATTGTAATATCCTATAAAGGATGCCTTTGTACTTGAAAGGCTACCCAGTGGTTGCAACAATACAAAATAGCTGGGCACGAGGTTACTGCTGATCTGTCTTGCAATTCTCCGGAATCCTGACGACCCACCCCCGCATTTTGTCGGAAAGCCCCCGCGGATCAAGACACATACTGTAAGCTTCGGCAGTCGGAGGCTAGCAGCGGATGTCTTTGTGCACAATGACCAAACACTCATTCCGAAGCTTTTCAATGCCATAAGAAGGGCGTCTTCTTCTGCCTAGGAATGAGGAGACCCCTCAAGACTCATCTTCCCTGATCAATTCATCATCACGCTCCAACAGCTCCAAGTAGTGAGACACAACAAGATTCTAATTCTTCAACATGTCAGACCCCAAGTACACACTTCATTCCTACTTCAGGTCTTCCTGCTCGGCCCGTCTTCGCATCGCCATGTACGCCAAATCAATCCCCTACGATCTGGAGGTTGTCAACCTCCTCAAGAATGAGCAATTGTCCGACAACCACAAAACTCTCAACCCCTCTGCATCTGTCCCTGTACTTGTCTGCCACGAGTCAAAGGATAACTTCCACATTGGTCAATCGGTAGCTGCTCTGGAATATCTAGAGGAAAAGCATCCTGAAACCCCTCTGCTCCCCCCGCTCTCTAATCCTGAAGGACGAGCGACGGTCCGCACTCTGGTCAATATCGTCTGTGCGGACATTCAACCCGTTACAAATCTTCGCATTATGCGTCGCGTCAGGGAGCTTGGAGGAAATGCAGAAGATTGGAATCGTCAGCTCATGACCGATGGCTTGAGAGCTTACGAAGAGGTGGTGAAGGGCACGGCTGGCAAGTGTTCATTTGGCGATGACCTCACGCTGGCCGATGCTTGTCTTCTGCCTGCTGTTTGGAATGCGCAGAGATTCGGCGTCGACTTGTCGGCCTTCTCGACTATTGAGAAGATCGAAAAGAATTTAAGGGATCATCCTGCTGTGATCAAGGCTCATTGGCAGAACCAGCCAGACACGCCCGATAATCTCAAGGGCTAATCGAGATTGATCAACAATGTAGCGAATATTGAATCTATTTAGTTTTGCGGTAGTCTATTCATATGAACTCGTTTGACTGGCATCTTTTATTTGAACAAAGGCAGAGGCTCAAGAATAGTTCCAGAAACCTCACCAAATCCAACCTTGGAATCACCGCTGCCATATGAGCCTCGAATCACTAAAGTGTCGCCATCCTTGATGAACTTGCGTTCCTCGCCATCGCCGAGTTTAATGGGGACCTTGCCGCCCTTTGTTTGCTCTAGCATGCTGCCCTCTGTGCCAGATTCAGTACCAGAGATAGTACCCGAGCCAAAAAGATCTCCCGGGCGCAGGTTGCAACCGGTGATGGTGTGATGGGCAATCATCTGGGGCCATGACCAGAGGAGGTTGCGCGAGTTGGTTTTGCTGAGAGTGGTTTTGTTACCAGCGGCAGCTAGATAGAATGTTAGTGACTAGATGAATCAACCCAAAACAAGGACTCACTAATAATATCCACCTCCAGGTCAATGTCCAAGACATTGTTCTGCTTCTTTTCCTTGAGATAAGGCAATAGGTCGTTGTCATTCTTGATGCCAGCAGCCTTGGCGTCCTTCAGAGCATCGGCGAGGACAACCCACGCACTGATACTCGTGCCTAGGTTCTTAGAAGTAAACGGACCGAGAGGCACGTACTCCCAGGCCTGAATATCTCGTGCACTCCAGTCGTTCATGAGTACATAGCCAAAGATGTAATCCTCGGCTTCATCAACGGGCACAGGGTTTCCCATGCTGTTTTCGCGGGTGATGAACATGCCCATCTCCAGCTCAATGTCCAGCCTCTCACATGGCGCTAGGTCAGGGACCTTGTTACCTGGTCGTAGAATTTGTCCCCAAGGACGTCGAATTTGTGTGCCGGAAACAACCACGCTGCTAGCTCTTCCGTGGTATGCGACAGGCAAATGCGTGTAGTTAGGCTGCAGGGCGTTGTCAGGCCCACGGAAAAGACAACCGACATTGTACGCATGGTTCTTGCCAGCGTAAAAGTCTGTGTAATCTCCGATGGCTAGAGGAATGTGGTTCTTGACTTCTGAGCGCTTGAGAAGAGCAGCCTCCTGGAGCTTCTGGTTGTCCTTCAGGGCCTGGGGATACTTTGTGTCCTTTGCGAATACGTCCTGGAGATAGCTCCGAACAGCGCGATGAACAGGTCGACCCAGTGCTGCGAAAGCATTGAGTGAGGAGTGGGAAAATATATCAGCGTGCTTCTGAACGTCTGAGCTTGCGGAGAAGCCGTCTCCCTTCGCGAAAGCTTGAAGATCTAGCACATGGTCGCCGATTGCAACGGCTGGCCTGGGGCTGGCGTTGGATGAGGTGGAGATGATGCCAAAGGGAATGTTGGCGATGGAAAAGTGCGAGTCAGAGGGGATAGATAACCACGACATGGTGACGGAATGATAGTAAGAGTTCCTGTGATGAAGAACAAGCAGAGAGAAGTTTCTTCACAGCAAAAAGTAAGACGTCAATTCATCATTTGTATTATATGATAATCAATGATGGAGCCGCCACAAGCCGACCGAGCGGGGCTGTATGCCGATGATGCGGGGAATTTCGCGGAGGACTAAGGCGGAAAGACGCCGCTGCACGTCAGCTGATTCCGATTCCGCTCAATCCGACGGAAGCAAACGGTTATCCCGGCTGAAGGTTTCATGCTCAGAAGATACCGTGCCTTGCTGATTCCGAACTACCAGCCGGATTTGTCAGACACACAAAGTGCCCTTGTTACTACCACTTTTTCTTTAAATATGCGGCTTTATTCTCAATGATAACAGACCACAATCGATGCGGTAATCGATATGACATTTAAAGAAAGTTATCCAACATGTGGCTAAAATCGAGTTTCGAAGGGTCTGCCCCAGGATCAAAAGTACTGTGCAACAATGGATCGCTCGTTCCGGGGCTTGTAGCAACTCCCCATAAGCCATTATCATTTTCAACAGCAGCAAGGAAATCGTTGAGAGTCATCGTCATCTCCATCCCGTCCAAGATCGAGAGCCCGTCACTTCGATCAGGACCAATACCGTTGCTAAGCCAAGCATCACTCGCCGGAGGTGGCCCGCTTACTGGGTTGAGAGAAGTATTCATAGGAGGACTCGGCATGCGGCCTGTTTGCTCTGGCGTAGCTTGACCTGCGCCGCCCTCGTGGTGCTGCGCTGAGATTCCTAGTCGCACGCCTGCTTGCTGTAGCCCGCGTATCATCTTCCAGAGCCTTCTCGAGACATACGACCTCTTACTGAAGCCCCGAACTAGATCGAGGGCTGTGTTGAATTCTTGTCGTACTGTATCTCGATATACTGCAGGCTCAAGAGCCACAGCCAAGAATATGACGCCCAGAGCAGAGACAAGAAAGTGGTTGAAGCAGACCTGTTGTGTCTGATAAATGTCGGTTGTTTGATTGAGATGATGAAGCTTTTGGATCATATCCTTGGCAATGTCAACTACCATGCGGACCTGTGAACTGTCTCTTGTTGGTCGAGGGATAGCGTGTAATGCAGATTGATGTAAAAGAATCTTCATCTGGCACGCGCGAAGATACAGTAGCATCTGGAGGCGATGAACCCCTCGGCTTGGGGAAGGTGCGCCTTCTTGATGTAATTTCATTCCTACCGGAATCCCGTTGTACCATCGCTCTACACTGTAGTGTAGGAAGTCAATTTCATCCCTGGGGACATTGGAAACTGTGCTTCCAGCATTATACAACGTCGCCCAGACCTTGGCACCGATCCGATTGTAGGCCACCATGGCTTGTAGATAAGGAACCTCGTCATCCTACAGCTGGTCAGTAAAAGCAAGAAACGCTCAAAAAAGGATGTTGATCTGAGTTAACTCACCGGCCAAGGCATGTTTGAATCAATGTCGTTGCTCTGGATCACAAAGGGAAGACCAGCCCCAAAGCTCCATCGTCGGTCGAGGGTATGTGTACTCCAAAAGAGTCTGATGGCGGTTTTTCTTTCTGTTGGATCTTTGAACATAGTAGTGTACGTGATTGCCTGATGTAGCCCGAGCTCTAGACATGAACGAGCAGGAATCCCGATGAGACGCCATGCTTGTAGATCATCACCAGAGAGAAAGGAGTGGATAGCCTGAGCGAGAGTTAGTGACTCCAATGAGAGGTTCGTAGATCCGACCTACCATAAGAGTGAAGAAAGCTATAGATTTGAGCGTTGTGGGTTCCCAGATCTTGCTTGACGTCTTCTCCTGTGCTTTCACAAATAAAGAGTTGCCAAGTTCGCTAGAGCCGCTTGATTCAATGATCAAAGCTGTGGAGAGGGCCAGTCGCAAGATATCCACGTCGTCATGATCGATGAAAGTTGGTCCTGGAAGGGAAGAAAAGGCAAACCCAGATCGAGACCCAGCCTCCATAGCGTCATAAAGCTTATGTGCGTTGTCAATTAGACCTGATAACGTCAAGAACGGGTATGAAATGCCTATTTCTTCCTCATAAACATGACACAGCCGCAATGCTTCCTGCTTGTCGAGGAGCCAGAGAGGATCGATCGATGAATTCGTCAAGTAAGACGAGTTCGGCTCGATGGGGGAGCCATTACGAGTACCATCTGGAGGTTTGGTGGTATCATTGAGTTCGAAATCTCCAGCTCTCACGCCCTGAGCACGAACGTGTTGACGTGCGAGCTCCAGGTTGAAAGTATAGTTCACAGTAGGCTGACGTGAATGTCCGACCGACGATGGTGTGATGGATGGTGGTGTTGCATGCGCATGGATTGCTAGATCGATTGGGTCCTCCTGGGTCGTTACGGAGAATGCATGACGTGAGAGAGGGCGTCTCAATGAACCTGCCGGGGCGGGGGCGGGGGCAGGGGCAGGATCTAACCCATCGCCAGGGCTTACGACCGTCGCCACGCTTGTACGATGGTCTTTTTGTAGTTGTTGAATCATGCCTTGTAGCTTAGCAACCTGCTGACTCAACGACTGTATAACCTT
>JAAVTZ010000058.1:0-104777 GCA_014898835.1 Fusarium lateritium | reverse complement strand
CGCGAGATCAACCTAAGATTGATTAATATATGCCAAAACTTCTACTATAGTATACTAAATACATTACAAAAACTTCCATTTAATATAGAGAGTCTTAATAACTTTTAAATTTTATATCTCATATGAGACCTATTTTCCTTTAGTATTATCTTCCTTAGTAAAAGTTATCGAGGTTGGTATCTCAAGTCTCCTGTTTTATTTCTCCCCCTAGTGCAGCAAGTTTCTGTGAGCCCTGACGATCAGACGATCAATTGTTTCAAGATCAAGATGCGACTCGAGATTACGACGCTTTACGCTTTGACGAATCATTCGTGTTAATCGTCTTGTCTTTTGTGGTCCAGTGGAATTCCTCATGGCTAGAGCACGGCGATCGCCTTAAAGATATAAAAACCACAGTTCAACCTCGTAAATTGTTGCCAAGACTCTTTCTCTTTCATGCCATTGTCCTGTACAAGCCACTCCCTCGTTATCTCTGCAGCACTTGCCTAGGTACTTAGTACCTTCTCTTTCACAAGCCACAATCATCACTCCTGCATCAGAACCTACTTCAAGATGAACTTTACTGCCCTTTTCGTCGTCTCCTGCGCCGTTCTGGCTGCTGCTTCTCCTTTCCCTTCTTTCCAAGATTCAGACGGTTCTCGACATGTGCCTACCGTTGCATCCTCTGACTTGGAATAAGTTGCAATTATGCTTGCCAAAATTTAAGAAGTGAACGATGTGGGTAGGAACTCATGCATACTCCGATCCATTGTTGCAATGACTGACAAGTTCCAGGGTAAACACCCAGATATTGGGTCGGAAATAGATAGGCGTTGTTTGGCATGGGTTAGCGTTCTAAGATCTGAAAGACAGTTTAGAAGATCAGGATTATTAAGTGAATTTGTCAATGAATCATGTTGAACATGTAGTCTGATCTTGTCATCCTCGTGAAAAATTAATATTGTAATTCTTGAAAGATTTATCCTATTATGAAGTAGTTATCCTGTTATGAAATGTGGCTTGCGCTGCGCTGCGCCACACCCACCAGCACCAGCCTCATCGCGACAGTCTTGATCATGACAAGTGATTTCAATTTCACACTGGTCAGAACGGCAACGACCACGCTCTCGACAAACCCCGCAGCTCCTTCGATTCGGTCGCTTTCAAGGTTCTCCTTTACTGCGTCTTAATAGATGTGGGAGCGACGAAAAGCCCTCAACGACGCTCAGAGATAACCCAACAAACAGCTTGCGACAGAGCAAGACACCAGCGAAACCGGACGACCTCGACAACGAACGATATTTGGGTCTCAATTTCGCATTCTACAGGCCGATTTGGCGTGAAAAATCCTCAATGGCGCCCTCAAATAACGATCGAGGCCCAGCGACGAATGGCGATACAGCACTCAAGATTGGGCCTCATCCAGGCTTCATCTCCAGCTCAAACCAATACACATCAGAGCTCAAGCTACGGCGCATGCTCAAGGACAATGGCTGCGACCCAGCAAGGCAGGATAACTACCGCTTGCAAGGTGTGCAGCTGATTGACAATGTGAGGGAATACTTGCAACTGTACGTTTAACCCTGTTCCAAACCAGGTTGGCGAGGTCAGAACTGACTGGCAACGATATAGACCTGTTCGAACCTTTGATACAGCATGCACATACTTCCACAAGTTCCGACTGAACTTCCGAGACGCCGAATACAACTATCAGGATGCAGCATTGGCCTCGTTGTTCGTGGCGTGCAAGGTCGAAGATACAATTAAGAAGTCAAAAGATATTCTCGCCGCGGCGTACAATGTCAAGAACCCCGAGAAACCTGCCGCACCAGATGACAAGGTACTTGCCGCCCGAAAACAGTCCTGGATGTTCTGCTGATTCTGTCTAGATATTCGAAGCCCCCGGCAAGATCATCATTTGCCTCGAACGTCTCATTCTTGAAACAATCGGCTTCGACTTCCGTACGCGCTACCCCCAAAAACTCCTCGTCAAAGTTGTCCGTGACATCTTCGGCAAAGAAGACGGCCGACAATTCTTCGAAACCGCCTACGCCATGTGCATCGATATCTACAAGACCTTCGTACCCATCAAACGCACAACCTTCTCCATGGTCATGGCCGTCGTGGAGCTCACAGCGCTCATGACGGAACAGCACTATGATAGAGTCCGCGAGTACGCAAAGACAAAGCGTCAGTATCACCAGGGCGCCGTGATGGAGACGATGCTCGACATACTAGATCTCTACGTCCAGCACTATAAATCCACAAAGCTCGGGGCACAGTTTGACCAGAACAAGATCATCGACATCAAGATTCGGCTTAACAACGATCTTGACAAGGCGTTCGAACCACGATACTTGTTCTTCTGCTCCCGCTGTGAGGCTGAAGATCCCCAACCCTCTACACCAGCCTCGGCAACGTCCCCTGCGACGTCAACATCCTGGCCAGGCGACGCTTCGGGACGACGTACTGCGCGTGGGCAGGATGGGACGATGCGATTTGTGTTTGATCCTGAGGCTGCTAAGAGAGAGCAGGAGATGACGGGCGAATACTTCAAGGAAGAGTTTGAAGAGTACGAAGTCGAGGTTGAAGAGCCTGTGCCGCCGCCGCCTCACCATGAGGGTGGACGGGGAGGTTATCATGGCCACAGGGATCGTGGGGATCATCGACGGGGAGGACCGTATGGGGGATATCGAGGAGATCGGCACTATAGAGGAAGGGGTAGACACTATTGATGTCCTACCATCTCAGATATGTGTTTAGTCTGTTCACGTTAAAGATACCCACGACTACCTTATTTAGAAAAATCTTGGCATGTTCATCTACCCAACGTACTCATTCATGATGCTTGCAATAACCTCTAATCCATTGGTGTATCTATGCGGATATCATCGTTTCCATCAAACTAAACACTCTACGTTGTCTTTGCGTTACCAGCCTCCTTCACCTCCCCATGACCCCCAATCGCCAAATCCTCTCCTGAAGGTCCACTCGACTTGACACCCTCAATCTCCTCCGCGTCCTTCTTATTCTCAATAGTCCCCTCGGCACTCTTGATACTACTCGCCTTACTCACATCGGCACTCGCGGGACTCTGCACCCGCAATCCCAGATCCTTCTCGGCATCGGGATCCTCGATATTCGCACCCTTCCAATCCGCCGGTCGAGCCTGCGGTACTGGCTGTCCCTCTTCCGGCTCCAGGACCTCCTCGGGCAGGGCGTCGGTGCCGGCTACACGCCATACTACAGCGATGCGGTCAAACGCCCGGGATCCCTTACGACTGGATCCCTTGATACCGTCCATGGCGTCCCATTCGATGCTGAAGACGCCGCTGTCCAAGGGTTTGCCGTCCTTCTCAGGTCCCTGGCCTTCGAAGAAAGTGTTGAACCACACATGTGCGACGGCGGTTACCATGGTAAGACCCATACTCTTGGGCGTCTTGTTGCGACGCTCGACCGAAATGTTGACATCGCTGTTGGGGATTCGGATCGGTTGCTTGGGCCTGAGAATAACAGCCATACCACCAGGTTCTTCCTCTGAATCACCATCTGTAACGTCGGTCTTTGAGGACGTCGGTGTGGTAGTAGCAGAATCATTCTTAGACTTATTTGTGCCCTTGTGAGAACTCGCTGGCGACACCTTGTGCAATAATTCTGTACCCTTGCGCTTGATCGTCTTTGCCTTGCCCTTTGGCTCTTTCTCCTCGGCTGCAGGCGGAGGTACGTTATCCCCAGGATTCGTCGCATCGGAAAAGTGCGCTTCGTCAGGAGCCTTCTGATTCTGCTTGGTCACTGAATATCCCGCCATCTCCCATATCATATCGCTAATACCACTCTCCTCAGGTGCTTCGGGGTCAACAACCACGCGCTCTTCCTTCTTGAATGTGTGGAAGACGTCAATCTTCTTGCCTTCATCTGCAAACCCTTCCACGTCTACCTTTACACCATGACGCAGGCCCCAGACGTGAATCTCGGCGATTTCGATGGGTTGGTCGGTGTACTTCTTGCCGCCTCGAGTCCAGCGCTCAACGTAGCTAATCCATCGTAACTGAGAGGGAATCGAGACACCAGCGCCGAATTTTGGACGCATACGTCGCTCTGTGAAGCGTGCAAGAGCATCTTCTGGCTTCCATCCCTCCTCTGCAATAAGATAACTGCAGCTCACCGTCCCGCTGCGACCCTTTCCAGCTTTGCAGTGCACGACCACCACCCTCGACGCGCGCTTCTCATCTCGTTGCGCCTGTGTAAGCGCGTCCTTACTTGAAGACATAGGCCTTCCATCGTCTGTGACTCTTCCACCACCCAACTCGCCGCCGTGTAGCCAGTTGCGCATGCTAGCCATGATCATAGGCACTAGCCGGAAGGGAGGTGGGTGGTGATCAGGCCATGGGTAATGCCTCACGCGACCGTAGACAGACTCGTCGGGGTATCCCGTTCCTTCGGCGCGGAACTCCCATATCGCCCAGTCCTCGCCGTGTTTGGAGTCGAGGAACTTGACGAGCTGGTCGAGCGGGTTTCGGTATGCGAGCTGTGGGTACGTTTCTGAAGGTCCAGATCTACAAAACCAGGCAGTGTTAGTAGAGTCACTGGGTCAAGGAAACAATTTTTGTTCGAGGGCATATGAGATAACTTGGTAAAAAGTCTCCCATTCTGGTTGAACCTACGTTGCGATAATGCGATCCGTCACATAGCACAGATCCAAGCCAGCTTCAGGATGCCGAGCTCGCGGCCCTGCGACGATCTGTCGCAAGAGCGAAGCCATTACCGGTAGCAGTCGCGGCGTCGTGAAAAATCTCCGGATGGGAATAGAACGGATGCTTCGAGCTCGACTAGGTAAAGAGAGGTTTCCTGGAGGAAGTGGTGGGATTGTAGAAGAACAGGCTGAGTGTTGCAAGATCAAGATACGTACGAGCATCCTAGACTGACGACGTCATGGTCTTGAGCCCCACTATCGTTATCGGACCTTGAGATCATCATCACCAGCAGAAATCAGGATGGTTAAGTCAGGGTCCAGCAGAAGGATGGGATATTAATTGGCAGAAGAGGATTGAGTTCTTATATAACTTGTATCCAATTTATCTTCAAAGTTTCATTTGAAGCACTACAGTCGAAGCCTGATCTGGATTTCCTGATTGGTACACCAAAAACTGTTAGGCCCTTGGAAGCTGTTTTGTTGAATCGAGTGGCATAGTTAGACGCAGAACTTCCACTCCACGTCATGTCAGGTCCATTGACTACACGTTTCTCCTCGGAGCTGTCTACTTCAAATGCAATTGGGCTACAACAGTCAAGAAAAGGACAATTCCTTGTTCACCAATCACAGATTCATCACAGTCCACAGAAGTAAGAATGATTAAACCTGAAATTCGAATACAACAGAGCTAACACCAGGAAATCCATTCGCATACCCCATCCAGTCTCCTTCGTTATCTTCCCCGTCATTCCCATGCCCATGTGTTCCTGAATCGCTTGTGTCAAGCCAAGCCGATGTGCTCGGCCCACAGAACTCCCTCCGCAAACATAGGGACAGTCACCTGAAAAGTCCCCCAAGTATACGATAAAAAAGTACAGTCGCGAGGCCGAGCCTCTTTTCCCCATCTTCCATGATTGTTCAAGTCGTGGCTGTCACAATCAGCCTCCCATGTTGTCTGAAATCGTCGTCGCGTCTTTAGCTGTTTGGCAGCCTAGGTCCTAATCGTAACGTCATGGCCCTCTTCTATGTTGTCTGGTTGCGCTCATGCAGAGCTCTTTATCCAATATGCAATGTGCATACAGTTTTGAAGAGGTTCGAAGCTGCGCGAACCGCCGTTGTCGACCTTATGAGGTCTTCTTGGCGGGGCCGCTGACGTATTTACCGACGTCAGTAGCATCGTGGAACTGCTTGCTAACATCCTTGATGGTCTGCCAGACCTGGCGCGCAACAGGGGGGGTTCCCTGAGCACCGACAAGGGAGTCGACACGGGCACTGAGCTGGGAGAAGGAGTTCTGGATGTGAGAGCTTTGGGTGAAACGAGCACGGAGGAAAGCAGTGTAGAGGACAATCAGGATCCAAGATCGGCGCTGGAAGAGAATGGCGGAGAGCAAAATGCGGCCCCAGAGAGCGATTTCAAGGGTAGAGACGATAGCCATGGAAGCATCGTAGTACTCCTTGACAAAGGCACCAATCTGGTCAGCAATAGGGCTGTTGACAGAAGGTCGGCGGTTGGGAGAAGCACCATCAGCCTCGGGAGCAGGCTTGGGCGCAAGGACGGCAGGAATCAGGTTGGCACGAGTGTAGGTAGCAACGTGGAAGACCGAGTAGATCGTGTAAGGGATCAGGGCGAGAGGGTACTGGGGCGAGAAGAGCCAGACAAGGGCCATGGCTATTCACAGTCAGCACGTGGTTGCGCAATTACAGAAACTCAATTCGCTGAAGAAAGTCTTACCAAGGTACTGGATGTTCTCATCGGAGAGGAGGGCCAAAGCACTGGGAGCAGGGCGGGCACCAGTCTTTGCTCGAGCGCGCATGGTCTTGTAGACAACAATGCCATAGGTAGCAGCAGCGGCAACGAAGGCAGTGCGGTAAGAGAACTGGGCCATGCGGGTGTAGTAGTTCATTCGGAGCCAAGAGAAGCCATATCGGATCGTTGTCAGGATCAGGGTAAGGTGTCTGTAGTAGTAGAAAGCTGGTTAGTAACGAATGTTGCGATCTGGTGGTGATGAGAGCTCCAATGATGGCGGCTCAGCGTTCCAAAACAGCTATCGTGGCCAGTTCGTCGAACTGAAGCTGGGCGGAACAAAGGCAGAGTTCATGACGCAACATACCCGACAAACCAACCGACTGTAACAAAGAAACCCCGAATTAGCAATGCGATCTCATTGTCTTGTCTGCGCACAAAGTCGCATCTGAAGATACCACGTACACTGAAGGGTCTTGGCAAGGGCCAGCAGCCTCTCCTGGAGAGGAAGATTGGGGTTCGGCGGGGGAGCCATGGCGTTTAAAGATGCGAAAGTCGTGAAAGGATGCGATATAGTATAGATTTGAAGAAAAGGTTGAGGGTACGCGCTCGCTGTGTCGTTGAGGGCGAGCTGTTGTCTTTCTGCTGTTGTCAGAAGATGGTGATGGATGATGATGTCGTAAGGAAGAAGGAAGAAGTTGTGTGGACTTGTGGACTGGATGTGGGTAAATCAAGGCAGGGGGATCGAGTGATGGAATGTGGCAGTGACGAGCCTGCCCCCGCTTTGGATGCCCCAAGCTCCAGGGCTCAGGTCAGGTTTCAGCGTTGAAATATCAGAGCGGTTCAGCAGCTGAGGCGCTAAATCAGCTGCCTATCGTAGGTGGGGAGGGGAACGGACCGGGGGTTGGGCGCTATCTCACACCCGACGGGAGGGAGCTCGAAGTGGGGGAGATGGATGAGGTGAGGAGGTTGGCGCGGGAAAGCTGGAGAGGCTGGAAAGGGGTTTTGTCTGAGACTTGGTAATTAATTCATCAAGGGCGGAGTGTTGTGAGGTTATTCGCAGAATCTAGACTATAGATATTATGTTTGCCTGTTGATGCCACAATCGGTCACACGCGACACCAACTAAAACGTGTGTCCAAGCTAATCTGCATGGTGGTGATAGCTTCGATGACGACGATTGACTGGTTTGTGACAAGCACGTGAAAAGACGTCACAAACAACAGCACTAGCAGGCGAACCAAGGCCCAAAGGCTCTCATCTATCTCACGTGCAAGGTTTCGACTGCAGTTAACTAGGAATAGCTTCTGCTTAACTTCCAAGACAATCACCAATCCCCAATTCCCGTCATCATTCGAGCTTCAGTAAGCGCCGTGCCTGGTTGGTTGGTTATCAACAGGTGCGGCTTTCGTCATCGCCAACTCTCTGGCCAAGCTCAAGCCCCTGCAGAGCTGAGCCGGACGAACCACACTTTAGCCAATAGGAGAAGACCAAATTGTGGATATGGATCTACTTTGGAAACCTGCAGCGTCAACTGCGGTAGTGCAAATGGTTACAATTCGATATTTCTGGTATGGAAACAAATCATCAATTGATATTTAGCATTCGATAAAGACCCAAAGAAATACAACACTTGTCAACTTAGGCCTTTGTTCATAGTCATCTCGGAGAAAGCAGTTATGAAACGAACAAATCTTCAGATGATGGACGGTATACTGGCCTACCCTATACTAGCATCGAGACTCCAGCTCCAAACAATGGCCTACGGTATTTTCCTAGGTGCTGTGTTAGTTAAAGCTATCAAATATAAGACTTCGCAAAACTTGATTCAACACGAACCGCTGTAAACGAGACATAACAATAAGCATTCGCAACCAACTCAAAACAAAATCCAGTAATCCCCCAGTGCCAAACTCCTTCCCTGGGTTTATTTGCCCACATAAGAATTTCAAACAGACCAAATTCCACCTTCGTGCTCCTCTGTAATCCAGCGATTCCCAAAATTCCATTATTGTGGTGGAAAATACAGTTCCGGCCCGTAGAACCCCGGTGCACCGGCTCCGCGCCTTTTCTACTGCCGCTTGTCGTCCTCCTGCCGCCACAAAGTAGCTCTACTCGCTTGTTCAACGATACTGTCATCGATACATCGCCCACCATCGTGATACGTTCAGCGAAACTAGTTGAACGGGCGGAACTGGCTGAGGCAGAGCCAACAAGAGCTCTCTCGTCTCCCAACTATCGAGTAAGAAGTCAAGGGCATGCTCGAGATTCCATCCAAAGGTATTCAAGTCAAGTGTCCAACCATGGTCATGTTCGTGGGTGATGATGTTGATCAACATGATGTTGGCGTCGCAGGCGATCACATTGTCCGGGTAAAGATGCCGGAACTCAGGATGGCGGAGATAGTTGGCCCGTGCCATGGTAATATCCAAGACCAGATATTGGACCATGTTTGGGCATAGTCGTCTCCCCCACTGTCTCGAAAGTTGCCAAGTCACAACACTGAAGTATCTTCTTGCCCTCTGCATGCAGAACTGACGAAGCCTTAAAATTGGATTTTCTGTTCCCTCGACCAAGATGATGAAGTTATCGTGGCATGCTTCAAGTAGCTGCATAACCCTGTGTCGTATTAGGATGGGATTGAGCTCGGGTCGTGGTCCTGGGCCGCCGATGACCATTTCGGATGCTATATGCAGTTCCGGTGGCATATTCTGAACATGCGGAAAAAGGAGTCCATTTGTGTCACTCAGGTACCACATACAGGCCACCAAAGGTAGTTGTCCGTCAGTCAAGTGATAGTAGTGGTAATACTGCGGTGATCTGATTTGCTGGGCCATGACGAAGTATACGCATATAAACGACTCGCTTTGCGTTGGGATAGGGGGACGAGAAATGCGCGAATAGACGCTGATGTGTCTCTTGAGAAGGAAGAAGAAGAAGAAGAACAATGGATGAAGAAGGACATTGCATAGGAAAAACAGCTGTCGGGTACTCGAATGCACCGGGGCGAAGATTGACCCGACGCCCTGAACATGCGTATTAACTTTATCAGCACGCGAGGCGAGGGTTCTGTCGAACTTAGAATGGATTCTCTACCTCGTCGTGTAGTTGTTCAGTTAAGCTCATATCAAGTGATCAAGTCTTTGAAGTTAAGGGTTCTCATTCTTTCTATCACAGGGGTAACTGGATAGGCATTCCTGTAATGGTCGACAACATGGCTCTGGCCATTGTGCCTACTAACCATTGATCTTATGGGAGTTAGAATTGCCATCTTTGTCTACTTGGTTTTTTTCCGGTCTCAAGGAGGGGTGCTTCTGGAGAAAAGAGGGGGTAGGCTTTTATATGGACTGTGGGAAAAGGAGTGATAAGCTTTGCTGCAAAGTGTAACTATGCGGAGATGGGAAGAAAGAAACTGTGTTCTTTTCCATTGTTTCCCATTGGTTTCCAATGTTAAGACCGGCCCTTCAGAATGGATGTCTGATACAGCACAATTACCGTTTTCCTTAACGAGGACGAGTTTGGCATGGAGTGATATTACTACATACAAAATAAGTACCAAACCATGAATGAGCTTCACTCCCTCATCACGCAAGGACATTTCACTGTAGACAATTGGTATTAACGATTATTCATTCATAGAGAAAAATGTTACTGATGCTATTTACCTGAACGCCTATCCAATAGACCGCGGCATGACTCCATGCCCCTTTTCCCAATTGCCCATGAATCATGATAAAAACACCAAAAACTGAACCTATTGCTGGATAAGAGCACCGATAGATCCAAAATAATCACACTTATCCTGCATAGTCTGAGTCATGTTCTGTGTGCCTGTCTGGCCAGTTGAATTAAACACCATTCGTTGCCTCACCGCTGTCGAGTAGGCACCCCAGACACTCGTATTAGCATTTCGAAACGTATTAGGATCGTAAGAGCGGATAAAGCTCGCCCAATAGCCCTGAACAACTGCAGTCTCGTTGGCATTAATACCTCCGGGAAGGAGGCCTGGCGGCGGAGGACCACCCGCATATTGAGGACCAAATAAGGCGTATATCTCTACACAATGCATCACTGGCGCGCCCACGGAGTCTTGGACGTTATACCAGTAGTTCCAAGTTTGGTTGGGCATAAAGGAGGACATTAACCCTGTAAAAGAAACACCTGGGCACATGAATCGCAGGTCTCCATAGATATCGCCCAGCTGCCCTCTGAAGCAACCATAGCTCGGGCAGGTTGTGTTCTGGTTGGGGTACAATACGCTGATTTGATCCAGTTGTGTCGAATTCAAAAGGGGATACTGGGCTTGCAGAAAGTTGTTGCCATCTGACTGCGAGGAAGACACATTAGATGCGATGAAACCTCGGCCATCGTTGGTCGTAGCACCGATGATTGAAGGTACTCTGACAAATTTGCCCTGGGCGAAAGAGTTGTAAGGGACGTCTTGTACAAGATTTCCATCGACAACAGGCCCCCACATGCTCACAGGTAGAGTTGTGGTCCCAGGATTCGGAAAGACGATGTTGGCGCTTTGTATATCACTGACTGTCTTGTTTCGCAGACATCCCACAACATCTGGGTCAGTGCAGTTCAGCAACGCAGCTACGCTATTGCCTTGGTAGGCAGCGCCTTCAAGTGTTAGGGTAGGTAGAGTTGAAATTGACTCGGCCGCAGCAGCTTGGAAGAGCTTGTCGTCTTTACCCCCATATGCTGTGAGGTGGAAGGTTACGCTTGCACCGCCAGAAGAGCTACCACCAAGAGTGACATGTTGGGGGTCGCCGCCAAACTGCGAGATGTACTTCTGAGTCCACTGAAGGGCCTTTCTCTGATCAAGAAGGCCAATGTTGGGCTGCATCTGATTGCCATATGACAAGAAGCCAAATATTGATACGCGGTAGTTGATGGTCACGACGACCATGTTCATACCAGAGTTTATAATAAGCCCCGTACCATTTATCGTGGGTCTGGCGTTGGAGTTGAAGCCACCACCTTGGATGTAAAAGAACACGGGGAGTTTGGATTTCCTGGTGGCATTTGTAGGCGCGAACACATTGACAAATAGACAGTCTTCAGACTGAGTCTTGCCAATGAACTTGGGGATTGCATCTCCTCCAATACACTTGAGCTTGAACTGGCATCTTTTGTTAGGCCTGATTTGAGATCATAGAGCATGAGAAGTAAGGGCTCCTTACCCTACTTGCGTCTTTGGTCTGGCGGCTCCGAACAGGATCCTGAGGAGGCATGAACCTCAGATCGCCCACAGGCGGCGCGGCGTATCGCATACCGAGCCACTGGGTAACGCCATTTCCAAGGTCCTTGCCGTTGTATTTGCCATATGAAAGACTGACGATGGGAGCCACAGCATTGGCAAATGTGAACAGAAGCGCTAGCGCTGTCACGAAGTAGAGATTAGATTGAGGACTCATATGGAACAAGATTAATATGACCATGAATCGGACAAGAAAAAGCACTTACAGGGATCCCAGCATCGTTCTTATAGATGAACTAGTCTGCTGTTGGTTTGATTAGCTTTACATGCTATTGGAACGGATCGAGAACCACTGCCAAGATCAGGTATCGACCGTTTTACAGGACCGAGACAACCGAGTTCTTCGCTCTAGAGAGTTTAGGTATGGAGAATGGCACATGGCTCTTCTGATGAAGTAAAGATCGAACTCAAATCGCAAGCTATGATTGGGATTTGAAATTGGGAGCCCCGAAGCCGCTAACTAGATTGAGATGATCTGGGATAAGCTCCTAGCTCAGCAGCCCTCTAATGCAGGAACGGTACCGATCCTATGAAATTCTGGAACTCGATCTAAACTTTGGCATGGAATTATCTGGTATGGGATGCGAACCCTGGATCTGCAATGGGAGTACCCATACTTCCCGGACTTAGGCGAACCGCTTAGCTGGATTTCCCAAGCCACAGAGCCTAATCCGGGAATCTTTCTATATTTCTTTATCTTTCGATCAATGGCGTGGTATGGTATGTTGAAACACTCGCAGCAACATCCGGATTGCCATGCATGATGGCGTGGCCATCTTCAGACGTGAATGATCCCAGACATGTCCGATGACTTTCATTACTGAATGTCTCGTAAACCCATTCCGCGCCACGCGCATACCACGCGATCCATCAAAGCTATCATAGATCCAGGGGGATTAATCCATTAGGCTACTAAGCAAGAATGGGGGCGAGTCATGCGCCATCGTCTCATCTAATGGCTCTCTTCCTCGCATGGTCAATCACTCGGGTTCCGGGACGATACAAGAGATAACTCCGGACCCGACTATGGAAAAACTGTTAGATGTGGCAACCGAGACTAGATAGCCTAATAACGGTAGTTCATCAGTTGCGTGGCCCGAACCCCCTTAAGCCTTTCGACACTTACGAAATGGCGGAGCGTTGCATATCAACACGATCTTCTACCATAAGAGATTGGATAAGCACTCTTATTACATCATAGAGATATAGAGATGGAGAGGCAATGAGGAGTATTGAGGATTCGAATTTGCACGCGACAACAGTTATCAGAGAGCCAAGGGCTTCAATAAAGCACCTGCCTGGGTAACCATAGCTTAATCCAAAGGTCTGGATTTTGAGATCTGCACTCGAACTTGTCATCTAAAGCAAAGTTAAATGCAGTGAACGTGGAAGATAATAAAAGAGAATGGACTCGGAGCAACAAGAGCTATGAGAGAACAATGCGTGTTGGCGAGCACGGCGTGCCAGTCTCTTTTTGTCTAGCGTGAACTTCCTACTGAGACAACAGGATATTCTCCAATCAAGGCCTGCAGCAGCTATAAGCAGGTACGCTTGCTATTAGTAAAATATGGATAGCGAGACATGAATAGAAGTCGCTAATTGTAGTTGGATTCCCCTCCCAGTACCTAATAATAAAGACTTGTGCTTTAATAAAACTGTTAGTGATCACACCCTTTTTCGTTAGAAGCTGCGGCATACCCGCTAGTCAAACTTGCAAGCACATATTTTACGAATCAACTGAGACGAAAATGTCGTTGTGAGGTATTTGGTGGCGTCTACAAAGCCGTACCTGGATATGCCAAGCCATTGATGCTATGGGTGGCTTATTGGCGTCTCCGGATTTCCTCGTGCCCCTTTCAGAGCTCACGCCACGCGATCTTAGCGACAGATCTTGGCTTCCGATGATCCAATAAGAGGTTTTAACTTCTTCCCGATCCAGTTGTATTTTCTCGTAACGGCCACTACATGTGACTACGAAGGCGCGACGCCTGGTTTGTTTCAACTTGAGAGCTCTTCTCTGCCGAGACTCTTAGGCCTCAACTGAAGATGTGCTTTCGATGCCGATGGATATATGTATAGGTTTACTTTAAATGTGGCCCCTGATATGGAACCCATGCTGCATAAAACACTATGATGAATGATCGCAACTATGCTGCATTTGCTCGTATCAGAGCGTCTTTGGTCAGCTGCTCAGGGCGATGGCCAGACTTGCACTCGAATTTTCCTGGATACATTATAAGTCGAACTTAACTCTCTTACATACTTTGTTTGATCACAGAGTGCACAGAGCGCGGAAACATGCTCTTCTGCTTTGAGATAATACTCAAGAATGCCCTTGATATGTCTGGGGAGGCGCTGCCAAGAGATCCTCCTTACGTTGTTCAATACCTCAGAACAAGTGAAACCTTACCTTTTCAGCCTTGAGATCACTATGCCCGAGGTTCTGAGAATCTCAAGGATTCTCCTGATAAGAACATGAGCCAGGGTATTGATCGACTATCAAACAATCTTGAGCTTCATCTTGGAATCAGGTAGGTGTGCAGTGTGCCATTGATTAAACATTGGTCTCGAAATTATACGCTTCCATGATCTAAACGTGTCCATGTCGGGTCCATCAAATAAGACGCTGAGGCCTTAGAGCACTACTGCACCAATGGCTTTATACAGGGCCAGCCCCGGGAAGAATTGCCACGTCAAAAACAAGCAGAAAAGCTAGTGCAGCACACTTCTTTGGCATACGTGGCCAATCGGAGCAGAATAACCGAGAGTATGCAGGGTCACAAGCCTCCTGCGTAGGTAATAATGGTCGATCGCTGTACATGTACACCCAGACGTATGTACCTTCCAGGTTGGCTATAACCACATTTCACCGGACTCGACCTCCGGGAAGTGCTCGAAAATATTTTCACTGGAGCTTCATGATTGAAATAAGAAACATTAAAGGATGGAGAATTTATCGCTGGTAAATTTACACGACGACTGTGAAGTTGGTGTTGAGTGCGGCAACAATTGCATCATTGGTGTGATGGGGAAACTAAGAAGCCCATGTCAGGACGTAACGTTAGCACCCATCAAACGGACATGACAGGGAATAATTCAGGTACAGCACAGCCGCAGCATGTACTTACGCGACCGCTCTTTGCCTCTTCTTGTTCTCTCTTTGTTTCATCTCCATGATCTGCGACGCAAACAAAAAGCGGACCAACAGTCAATGATGCATTGGAGACGTCAATGTCCAACATGGTAGATATATCTCAACAATGCCAAGCTGATGTGCATGGTAACATGACCCAAGCTGAGATTTCTGACAGGCGGACATAACACTCCGGTTACCCAAGGATTGGATCCTTGCCCTAGATCCCAGAGGGCATTCGCGTGGCCAAGACGATACGCGTTGCCTCATATTTGGGAGTTGTGCTTAGAGCAGCCAGGGCAATTATTACGTCGCTGAGACGTCAGATTCAGCGAACCAGATACTCGGATTCAGGCATAGGAGTAAAAGCAGGGGCAGGAAGGTAATACATCATAAATGTTCAATAAGTACAAGCAAAAATCTTCACGATATCATATTATCTTGCGCCGATATATATTTGACCATCGCTCCTATCTACATGTCTCGAAACTTCAACTTAATTTCACTTCTTTAGCCAACTCAACATGCCTACAACAATGCTCAAACGTGCGACACGCGTAATCTACAACAAGCCACCCTCTACTTGGAGGATAGCTCCTCTCCAGAGGGCAGCATGCATTTCCAAGCCCACCTCCCAACGGACAATGCACACTTCGGAAAACAGCAGTGCAAAGCCCATGAACCCGGATCCTAGAGAGAACCCAGCACATGAAATAAAATTACCACGAGGAACAAATGTTGGTCGTAAACGGTTCTCCGACTTTGATCTTGCGGGGAAGGTCTTTGTCGTGACAGGTGGTGCACAGGGTCTTGGTCTGGCTCTGGCTGAGAGCCTCG
Source organism: Fusarium lateritium (assembly GCA_014898835.1). Taxonomy (NCBI): domain Eukaryota; kingdom Fungi; phylum Ascomycota; class Sordariomycetes; order Hypocreales; family Nectriaceae; genus Fusarium; species Fusarium lateritium. Next base: position 89,125 of record JAAVTZ010000058.1, on the reverse strand, counting down.
TCGAAGCCGGCGGAAAAGGTACGTATGTCTGAAAGATTTCTCTACATATGATCTAACTACTTGGGTAGTCTATTGCTTGGACCGCGCCGACCATCCCGATGAGGATTGGAAGGAAGCCCAGAGGCGTGTAGTTCCAGAATGGGGCGGTTCAATACACTACCGCAAACAAGACGTCCAGGACGTCAAGGGTCTTGATGATCTTATCAGTGCCATTGCGGATGAGAACCTAGGCATAGACGGCGTAATAGCGGCAGCAGGCGTACAGCACATCTCTCCCACGGTCGACTATAAAGCCGATGAAGTCGCCCACATGCTCTCCATCAACTACACAGGCGCCCTCATGACAGCCAAGTCTGCCGCGCAGCAAATGATGAAGTACAAGAAGCGTGGCAGCATTTGTATGATCGCCAGTATCTCTGGACTCAAAGCGAACCGTGGTCTCATCTCGCCCGTGTACAACTCCTCCAAGGCGGCCGTGATCCAGCTCGCGCGCAGTCTAGCCATGGAGTGGAGTCCCATCAAGAAAGACGGGACAGGTGGTATTCGGGTCAATTGCATCAGCCCCGGTCATATCATGACTCCGATGGTGAAGAGCAACTTTGAAGAGGTGCCTGGTTTGCGAGAGGAGTGGGAGAGGGAGATCATGATGGGAAGATTGGCTGAGACGCAAGAGTTCAAGGGTGCAGCGCTGTTTCTTCTGAGTAACGCGAGTAGTTACATGACGGGCAATAATCTGGTAATTGATGGTGGTCATTCATCATGGTAAGACGATTGCAGATGGTGAGCATTGAGATTTGATGGAAGATGTTGGAGGATTGAAGAAGAGAACCACTAATTAGATAGACTTTACGAGCTATGTGTACAATTAGGATACCCTTTTTAAACTTCAACAAACTCAAATAAAACCCCCTTTCTGCTATTAAATGTTTTTATTCATTGCATCGCGTCTCAGAAACTAGCGCCCAGTCAGTTGATTCACACCGAAGAAGACTTTCACGACACGACAATACACTCTGACAATATCGTCATAGAAGCCATTGTCATATTCAGGCTTCGAGATCAGCACGTTAACGACTCAAAACAAAGTCTGGTAGTGCCGGCCAGATTGCATCCTGGGTACTTTGTTGCTGGTCTGGGCGTTGGCATGCTGTGGTTCGTAAATGAGAAACCCGGCGTTGGCTCTCAGCTTTTGCCCGATATCTTGGAGTCTCTCTCCGAATCATCCCGCCTACAAGCACCGGGTATCTCTTCTTGATGCATGGTTGAGAGAGCCAAAAGGATTGCTGTTACCGGAATCAATTGTTCTACCTGCATGGAAACCGGGCAAGAAACCTATTGCGAACTGAAAAACCCTACTATCTTACATCACATCCACCATTTCGAGTTCATCTAAATGATGCCTGCCAGAGGGCCCTTGCCATGGCTCTCTATAGGAATGTGGATATGGTTATGGTATGGGACCTCTGGTGATGCCTCTGGCCCTGTGCTGTTCACTTGAACGAGTCTGTAGCCATCCATAGGGTCCCCATGCCTCCGAAGCAAAGCTTCGACGTTGTCCCTTCTACCAGGCATTTCCGCTGGACTCACCTTTGCCTTTTACCAACTCAGTTTCTCCGTCCCATGAACGTCCTCAATGTTATACAGGCACTGAATAAAGTGCCACTTCGATACCAGGGTTTCCGGGCATCTAAAAGACATTCTAGAAAGTTCTCTAGTTGGATCTCTGGCGCTTAGAACCGTCGCCAGATGTGTCGATGGGCGGAGGTCTGCTCTTTGAAGCAACCTTGAGTCTCTCTTCAATGAGGACGTCGAGGGCGGCCTTTATAGTGCAAAGGCGTTTGTCCCGACCCCAGTCAATGATGTTGCGCACATACTTGCGAAATTCGATGAATTCGTTGGGACGCTGCAGTATGAAAGTGCTGACCTTTTGCATGTGGATGAGCTGTTCCTCCTTCTAGGAGACATACAGACGAGCCTCGGTTCCGTTCATGGCGATGCTGAAACTAGCGCTGTCGAGTCGCTTGACTTCTTCGCGGTTGCACTGGCTGAGCTGCTTGATGAGCTGTTCGCTGATGTTGATACAGGCGGCGGAAGCTCCGAGACATTGGTTGGTCGCCACCTAGAGACTACCATTGCTCGAAGGTCCGTCACCTTTGAACTCGATGGCGAAGAAGGGGCAAAGAAGACCTTCACTGTTGGCGACAGCGACATTGCCCCCATCAGCAATCTGCTTGCGCTGGTCTACCCCGAAGGCGCTGGAGCGGTTGTAGCCATAAAGCATGTCAGGAACTGGGTTGCTGATTTTGTACTGCGGCTGGAATGGCGGGAGGGCAGTCTTGTTCATGGCGATACGATCACTGCGTCGAATTGGATCCTCTCGAGAAGTTCGAGGAGCAACGTTGTTGCGAAAGAATTCTTCCACTTCTGCCTCGCTGGCTTCCATCTCCATGGCGTAAAGATCATGATTACCTTTGACAGTGTTGGGAGAGGGCAGAGGAGAAGCTCGATCTTGTTGGACTGAGGAAACTAGTGCTGAAATGTGACGCGGAAGTTCGCTTCGAGAATCGCGAAGGAGAATGTTGTTCTCGGCCAGGTTGGTATCTCTGTAGCGAGGGCTATCAACAACTGAGCCAGTTCGATAGGTAGTAGTGGTCGGAGCAGGAGAGGCCGCTTGACCTGCCTGGCCTCCGCGAGTAGAAGACAGGGGAGTAGGTGTCTGACCAAAGTTCTGGGCACTGCCCCGACGGTTGGCGTTGCCGGGCATGATTGCTGGTGCTGACTGGGGACGTCTCAAGAGCAAGGGGATGTCGTCAACGGGATGAAGGAAACCGTCCGAGCGTGAGTGCTTCTCGCGGAGTTCAGATGGGTAGGTCTCTTCGAGCCAGTTGTCGACAAGTTCAAGGGACAGAGTAGATTCTTGAGAAGCAGCGACTTCTTCCAAAAATGCGACAGCCTGAGACGTCGCTGATTGAGGAGTAGGTTGATAGACCATCTATGATAACATGTTAGTTGAGACCGTGACTAAGATGCCTACATAGAGTCGTAGGCATGGGAGGGAGCGGAAAGGAGGAGAGTGAAGCACATACAAGAGCGTCCACGAGCTGATTGTCTTGTTGGTGGCAGAGTCTTTTGCTGGCTTGTGCCTGTGAAGGCGGGCTCGAAGAAACCCTACTGATAGGGCGCTTGTTAGAGCGTTCAAGCTGTAGATGAACTGTTGTCTCTGATTGTGATCTGTCCATGGTGAGAGAAGGGGGGAAGAAAAATGAGGACGGAAAGAAGAAGTTGAAGCTTTATAGTCGGGCTCCTACTAGCGGGCACTGGCAAGAACTGGCCGGTAGCTTTCAGGTCTCATTTCACTCACACTGGCGGCAGAAGCGGAATATGGGGGTTTGCAATGTATTTGTGCTGGAGCTGGCGGTGGCACTGCTTGGTGAAGTGGCAGTGCAGTGCCCAGGCACTCGTGAAGCTGGTCGTTGAAGGGCCCTAATCAGGATTGAAGGAAGCCTCCAGATGGAAGTTTGGCAATATCGAAGGCTAAACTGCCCATGGGAGGCTCTTCGCCAATATTTCCACTTGCAAGAGATGGTGTCTGGCTTGGAGTACCTAGGATCGGGTCATAAATCATCAGCTATGGTCGCACACGCCTCACCCAAATAGGACACACAATACTCGCTGGCCATTGAATACCATGATCTGATATATCATCTCTGCTAGCGACACCTTATTTGCTAGTAGGTACACATGTGAATGGCCAAAAGGTACCGTCCTACGTGTCAGCAGCTAACAAGGCGAAGCTACCAACCACAACAAGGCCTAAACTGCACTCCATTCAGCCCCATAGAGGAGCTTCAACAATCCCTGACGTAGATCGAGCCCTGCATCTTTGGTCAAAAACCTCCGAATGGGTCCGATCGACGAAGGAGAAGCTCTCGGTACCTGAATTGCCGTTGAGAATAAACGCGCGTGTTGCATGAGCCTCGGCCCGTACCGCACCACAACTGCCGCACCGCATCGTATGTTTCCCACTAGCGAGATCCCTACTGCCTAGATAAACCAATGATATGAGATAATGATGCCTCATGAGATCTCCAAACTTTCATCTCAGTCTATTGCCTCATGATGAAGACTTCAATACTTGGGGTTGACATCTTGGCCCGCTTTCGGCCGAGCACTCCGGCTTTCGGACGATAAGCCATGACATCTCCACCCGCACCCTAAAATTGCCCCCCGCTGTCAGATTCCATTGTCGTCATTCGGCCATTGTCAGCGACTCCGGCGCTTCCGTCAGATTTCCTGCACAGCAAACCGACTTTTTTTTCTTCCAAACCCTCTCGACCCAACCCCGGAAGCTGAAAGGCCGAATACCCCATACCCTCTTGTCGTCGTATTTTGTTTCCCCTTTCTGCTTTATCTTGTTTGGTGTCGCCGATCTCGCACGACTTCCCATCATGGCAGCCAACCTCGAACCCACTGGCGCTCCAGCCCAACGCATCACCTCCACGGCTTCGACCATCGCTGATTATGCTTATCCCTATGGCCACCTTGGACATTTGACTCAGAAGCAGGAAGAGGCTTTTATTCAGTTGAAGAAGGTTCTTGAGGAGAGAGGTCTTTACAAACCCGGCCCTCCAGCTTCTCATGATGATCCTTCGATTTTGTACGTCAACGATTAATGTGGTTGATAAGCGGTAGAGCTAACAACGATTTCCAATAGGCGCTACCTACGCGCACGAAGATGGTCAGTCGAGGATGCTTATACGCAGTTTAAGGAGACAGAAGACTGGCGCAAGGCCAACGACTTGGACGTGCTATACGACACCATTGAGCTTAATGCCTACGATTTCAGCCGTCGCCTAGTATGCACCCCTCGTTTTCACCGCCGGAGTATTCGGATCTGGGAGTTTATTTTGTGCTGACACCTTATCACTAGTATCCCCAATGGACTGGCCGACGCGACCGTCGCGGAATCCCCCTCTACGTCTTTGAAGTAAAGACCCTCGACTCCAAGACCGTTCACGAGTATGAAAAGGTCGGCGCCTCCAGCAGCTTTTCCAAGGCCAAGTCTGACGGCAAGACCCCGTCTGGCCTCCTGCGCCTGTTCGCTCTTTACGAGAACCTGACCCGGTTCAACATGCCCTTCTGCACCCAGCTTCTCGACCGCGAGTTTCCCGAAGTTCCTATCACCCTGAGCACCAACATTGTCGATATTTCCGGCGTTGGTCTGAAGCAGTTCTGGAACCTAAAGCAGCACATGCAAGCTGCTTCGCAACTCGCTACAGCGCACTACCCTGAAACCCTTGACCGTATCTTCATTATCGGCGCGCCGGCGTTCTTCAGCACCGTCTGGGGCTGGATCAAGCGCTGGTTCGACCCTATTACTGTCTCCAAGATCTTTATCTTGGGTAGCCACGAGGTCAAGACTGTTCTCGAGCAGTATATCGAGCCCCGAAACATCCCTAAGAAGTACGGCGGAGAGCTTGACTACAACTTTGGAGAACTCGCCAACCCTGACCCGACCTGGGATGGCATCGTGGCGTTTGAGAATGGTTACAAGACTTTCCCCAGTGGACCTCTGCTGTGGCAAGACGACACAGAAGGCAGATTGGTCTGCGTCGCTAAGGGTTACAAGGACGAACAGCCTCGAAACGATAGAGTCTGCACCATCCCCAAGACCTATGGCGTGGCGCCTGTAGTGGACATCCCTGGTGTAGACGTGCCAGTAGAGGCCCCAGCGGACGTCGGCGTCCCTGTTCCTGTCAACGGCATCCCCAACGGAACGGCACACCCCCAATCCCCAGCAGGAACCCACGATGACGGCGTTCAGACCGACGACGCCCTCCTGAGCGGCGATGTCAATGAGAAGCTTAAGCTCCAAGACGACAAGCCTGCTACGACACAGACGACCACTGCCTGATTAAAAGCGTTGTTTATAGTATAGAGAGGAGGATAAGACTGGCATACCCTGGGAGTGAATTACTGTGGAGGACATGGTTTTTAGGCGACGAGAAAGAGATGGAAGACGAGGACATTTGGTGAATGGAAGTACACGGAGTATATCCCTAAGTGTCTATTTGGCACATGGACCAATTTAGAACCTGCTATTAAGCGGCGACGTGGTTATAAATGCATAATATTTATTTCGTGCTACTAATCATTGATCTGTGGCTGCCTTGAAGCAATACTTGATCTAGTTTAAAATCTAATCTGTCTCGTATCTATTACTCTGAGATCCCTTTACTTTAAAACTCCAGTCCTGTATCCGATTTCATACCAACGGGTCTACTCACGCCAACTCGGCCGCATTAGGTCTTTTGATGAATCCTCTCTTATTCCTCCACTGGTTTACCCCCTTCTCAAGCTCCTCCCATGTAACTCCATCCCTCACAAGGTACATCGTCACGCCCAAACTCTCCGTATCTCGATTCCTCGCCTCGTCGTCAAAGAATAGCATATCCTCATACCGTATCCCCGTCCTCTTCTGCAGACTCTCAAAGTGTCTTATCTTGCACCCCGGATAAATCTCCAACAAGCCATCAAATACATCGAGCGCCTTCTTTGGCTTCTCAGGTTTACCCGTTGCCGTCCCACCCTCTGGCGCAGTGATGTGAAGCATCTTAAGCAAATCACGCGCAAGGCTAGGCGCACTGGTTCGAGATGCGACGCCGATTTTGCAGCCGGCGCGGGGCAGCGCGTATAGAATGGAGGGCACGTCGCTGAAGAAGCCGTAGTCCTCGCCGTAGCGGTCGGTAGCGCTCGTGTGCGACGCGTTGGGCTTTAGGGGCGGCGTGACATGTGTGTCTACCCAGAAGGGCCAGAGGGTGTAGTCGAGGTCGAAGACGATGAGCTTAGGGAGTGGAAGGGACGGGTCGGCAAGGGAGGATGGGAGGAGGTTGGTGGATGATGTCGAGGCTGTGGAAATGGAGGAGAGCGTCGAGGAGCTCGGAGGGAGCGGGTTCTTGGAGAGTTTCTTTGGCATTTTGAAGCGAGCGTAGAAGTTTGAGTTGTGATGGAGGGGTTGAAAGTGGTGATGAAGGAGTTTTGGTGTTGAGGTTACAATAGGTAGGACTTTTTTTTTACAAAAGTTACTGCCTATGGCCCCCGCGGTGGGGGTTGCTGGGAGGCTGTGACGTCGCTGCAGGTGCTTTGACCAGGCACCACTTGTGATCAGCGTAACGCCCCAAGTAAGGCTTCCATTTCCAATCCTCTTCCACATTCATTCGATTGAATTCCGCTTTTGGGGATCGTTTCTTGCTCACTTGATTTTGAGACTAGTGTTTCTAGTTGCTCAAATTGCTCAATCTACAGTTTCAGTGAGAATGTCTTTTAAACATTCCCACAAGGACTTCAAATAGGAAGACATGCTTCACCTCATTTATCATGGATCTTATTCAAGGAATCCTGGCGCGAAGCAGGCTTTTGGATTTTGGGGGAGCCCTACAGTTAGAGGAGCTCTACATCTTGTTCGACAACCACGGGGACTGACTCAATAATAACATCCAAAACGCCACAACCCTTCGAATGCATGTCGATAAAGCATGTGACCTTCTTAAACGTGTACTATTCCTATTCTCTCATAGCCTTCTTTCTTCTCGACCTTGAGTCTTGGACTAGAGATTCCTACTTTTGGTTACCCCGCACTTTTACCTCCACCCATGGACATTGCGGGGAGGCAAAGAAGAGCCTAGCTCAAGTTCCGAGGAAAATGGAAGCCATGTGATTGGTTGAGACCACTAGTTAAGTCGGGGGAAATTTCCCCGTTTAGGGACTCGCCTTCCCCCATCGCGTGAACATGACCTGAAGTTGGAGTTTTTCCCTAACTTCGAAAGATTCAGCTGAGATTAAAACCCCAGAGACATGCGCCTGGGTTATCAACGACCGATTGTTTCTGTGCGACCTTGCGCCTCTCTCAGCTACTCTTGACAACTTGGATTTGGGATCAGTTGATGGCGTCAAGGAGGGTTTTGCCATCGCCATAATCACTCACGATACATTCACTCATCCGGATCGACACACTAGGTTGAGAAGTTCGCAATTTGTGTCGCAACCCGGCATCAGAAGCGCGTCAACCATGGCGAAACGAACGTGGTCCGATTCTAATCCCGCTGGGACAGCCAGCGCCGATGCAACCGCAGTACGTCTCCAGCCTCTCAGCAACGGGAATTGACTAACAATTCTACAGCCCCCAACACCTGCTCGCCCAAATGGCAATGGACGAACATCTTCTAGCCGGCAGAGTCTCACAGGTGTCGTGTCGAATGAAGGCTCTATCCCCCAGATCTCACGCAAGATTAAGGCATGTGCAGCATGTCGAAAGCACAAGGTGAGACAGTCCATCGTCCTTGGTTGAATACGAAGCTTATTCGGATTGGTAGATCAAGTGTTTGATGGATGAGAGCGGCCCGCCTTGTCGGAGATGTTCTGAGCGAAATCTGGGTTGTGTTTTGAGCAAAAGCCTACAAACGATTATGGATGAGAAATCACAGTATGTCCTGAGATGAGTTGAAGGGGTGACTCGGCAGAACTAACACATTACAGGTTCTCTGAATCTGTAGTTCAAGATCTTGAGCAAATGCATTCCGCCCTGAAGCAGGTTATGAACAAACTCAGTCTACCAGAGCTCCCCCCCTTACAAAGTATCAACTCTCGAGAAACAGAAGGGACGCCCCCTAAAGAAGACAATCCTACGAACACTACAAATCACCTTCCTGCATCGCAAGAGGAATACCGCGGTCCCTCATGCGACAACTCTCCAAAAGCGACTCCTGAAGATGAAGGTCTTCCTTACGTACCCATCCACTCTCTCTACACCCTTACTAAACTCAGCGCTCTACGCTCACCCGATAACCCCGAGGCCCAAAAAGGCCACGCTATCAACGACTTTATTGCTCGCGGGGCACTTTCTCTAGCAGATGCTGAGAGTTTATTTGCCCTCTATCGCGATCGTCTGGATCGGTACATGTACGGAATCGGCTGTCGATACATGACACTGGACGAACTGCGACGCAAGAGCCCAATTCTTTCCGCTGCAACTCTCACTGTGGCCGCGTTGCATGACCCAAAAGCCGATAACGTCTACGGAGTCTGCAGTGGCGAGTTCCGCCGGTTAATGGAAAAGTCTATGTTTGAACGCCGCATTGATCGAGACTATTTACGCGCCATGTGCGTTGCGTCATATTGGTTGAGCGATCTCTCATGGATGCTCTCTGGCTACGCCATTCGACGCGCCGCTGAGTGCAATCTACATAATAGCTATAACCAGGCCATCAAGGAACAAAGCCAAGAAGCAGCGGATTGCGCTCGGCTATGGTATATCCTTTACATCTGTGATCAGCACCTTGCTACTTTATATGGACGACCGTCGATTGTTCAGGAAGATTCATCTATCCAGGGTTGGGAGCAGTTCTTGAAGTCGCCTGTGGCGAACGAAGAGGATAAGCGTCTTACTGGCCAAGTGATGCTGGTCAGTATTCTACGAAACATCCGAGAACTCTTCGGTACCGATAAAGGAGAACCGGTCCCGCGAGTATATCTGAATCACATATTACAATTCAGACGGCAGCTTGATCAGTGGTATGGTCGGTGGATGAAGGACTTGCCTGGTGAGTTGAACACGATGATCACTCATGAATTGCCGCTAATAAGTAACAGAGCAATGGACACAAATCGGGTCATTCCCGCGGAAGGGCACTATTCTTCACTATAACTTTGCCCAAATCCACCTCTACTCACACATTTTCCGCGGACTTTCAGGCGACGCCCCTATTCCACATTATTTCCTCGACTGCGCCATGCAAGCAGTTACCGCCGCAACAGCCATCATCGACCTCATCATCACAGACCCCGACGTCGCCGTGGGCATCGTAGGCATGCCCTCCTACATGCTCTCCATGACGGCCTTTGCCTGCATGTTCCTCATCAAAGTCGCCGTCAAGTACGGCAGCGACTTGATCGAAAGACAACGAGTACACGACTTAACAACCAGCCTAGTTCGTCAATTCCGCTCACTGAAGGCTGGGAAATGGCATCTGGCGAATCTTATGGCTGGCGGCCTGGAGCGTATGACAGCGACGTTGACATCAGTGGAGCCAGGGCAGATTGGCCCAATGCCGAGCGGTGCTGCCTTCAATAACGCTATGGAAAGCATCGACATGGCTGGTCAGATGATGCCAGGGAACCAGGTGTACACAGACATGGACGGAGACACTTTCTTTGATTACGACATGAGTTTTGGCCTTTCACCCGTGTTTCGATTCGATCCTAATATGTTCACGATGGATGCATCGGGTCAGCCACTTCCGACATATCCAGAGCCAGATTACGGTATGAGACCACAGTGAGGGATCAAAATGTGTATATGGGATAGGCGTTTGTTTGCTTGCGGGTTATTGGATGCGTGGGAATACCTGTATTATTTGATGGATAGGCTTGGATCATTGAGCCCGAATAACATGGAAATCCTTGTTATCCGTTGTGTTCCCGTCAATAACAGCCCGTGATCGCATCGGATAAGTTGTGACTGCTTATCCAACAACCAGCTCCGTTAGACGTTCTGCGAATCACAGCTGAAGTAGCAGCAACTTATCTAATGTTACCATTACTCCTCAAATTCACACCTTTACTCCAATTCGATTCAAAAGGGTTCTCTCCACCTTCATCTACCATCTTGACACAAATATCTTCCTTTCATCTCCACAGTTCTAACATACCTCGGATTTCTTACCGGCAACTCCGCATCACAAACAGCTGCGGAGACACGGATAACCTCATTCCCCCCGCGATAGTGGATCGATCTTATCCGGACCCATGAACCTCGTTCAAGCTTCCCTTTAAATATCTCTCGATTCAGGTTAGAAGAAATCCCATCAACTCAAACCACTTAATTGAAAACGTCACTAGTCTCCGACCTCGGAAGTCTATTCATCATGGTCAACACGCAGCATATCCTCATCACTGGCGCCGGAGGCTTCATCGGCCAGGAGATCGTGGGCCCGCTTCTAGAGTCCTCACCTGATATTCATCTTACCATCACGGATGTTGTTATACCACCCGTGCCCAAGATAGCAGCTGCTCATACCCACCGAATTACAGCCCTTGGTGCGGATCTGACTTCTCCAGATGTCGTGGACCAACTTGTCGGATCGCAGCAATTTCAGGCAGTGTACCTTCTCCATGGTCTCATGTCTGGCGGTTCAGAGGCCAATCTGGATCTCGGCCTTAAAGTCAACGTCGATTCTGTTAGATATGTCCTCGACGCGTTGAGGAATAAGTTGCCTGGTGTCAAGGTCGTCTTTTCCAGCTCCTGTGCAGTTTATGGCCCAGAGGACGGTTATGTCACAGAGAAAACACTACCCCAGCCACGATCATCATACGGAGCTGAGAAGCTCATTGCTGAGTTGTTGGTGAACGACTTTTCGAGGAGAGGTTTGATCGATGGAAGAATTGTCAGACTTCCTACGGTTGTCGTGAGACCTGGCAAGCCCTCTGCTGCGGCGTCGAGCTTTGCTTCAGGTATTGTCCGCGAGTCTCTACAGGGCATTCCCAATGTTCTTCCTGTGCCGCGCGACATTTCTATCTGGATCTGCAGCCCTGCGACTGTCATCAAGAACCTAATCAAGATCAAGGATATTCCAGCCGACAAGTTTGGAGAGTCGCGTATCGTCAACTTGCCAGGTATCACAGTCACTGTACAGGATATTCTCGACGCAGTGGAGAAGGTTGGCGGTAAGGAGGCGGTTGGTCATGTAAAGGACGAGGAGGATGAGGCGCTGTATAAGATCGTTAAGAGCTGGCCTCCGTGGTTTGATGTTGGTCGAGCCAAGGGTCTTGGGCTGGCGCCAGATGGGGATTTGGCTGATGCTGTCAAGGCTTTCCAGGAGAGACTAAAGGCTTGATTGTAATTACTTTTGTTTATTCAAGGCAACTCGCTTGTATGTCTATGTCTAAATGATTATGCTTCTTGCTTCCTTTTCAACTCTTTTTACAATCGGTCCTGTTCTACAACTTCGACTTCACCTTTATCGACACCGAGCTTGGCTCAATGGTTCCAGATGTGACCATATAATCCACATCCAAAGTGTTGACAAGATCAGGTGTAGCTTGGTCTAAGCTTGTAAGACCAGCAAGTCTCATCGAAGTCTCAAGCTCATCCTTAAGAACTAAGAAATACGTCAGTGATTGCCAGACAATGCCACGTGAATGACTTACTCTGTGAAAGGTGCTCAACACCCTTTTGGCCGTACACCAGCGAATACAAGAACGGTCGCGCAATGCCAACAGCTGTGGCACCCAAGGCAATGGCTTTGAGGATATCAGATCCACGCTCAAAGCCTCCATCGATGAAGACTTCCAGATGCTGGAAAGCTTCAGGGAAGCGCTTTCGAACCTCAAGAAGGATAAGTATGGAAGCTTGCGCACTGCCAGTCTGTTAGAACAACTCTTCCGTCCTAGTTTTCCGATAAACTTACCCATCCAGAGATCTTCCTCCGTGGTTGCTAAGCATAACACCATCAACACCATACTCAACCGCCAACTTGACGTCTTCCACCGTCTGCACGCCCTTAAGCACAATCGGGACAGAGCTTGCTTCTCGAATCCACTCAAGATCCTCCCAAGCAAGACTCTTATCGATGTATTGTCCCATCAACCGTCCCAGTCCGCTGCCTTTGCCGTCTTTGCTGCTCTCGCTACCGCTCATCTCAGACTTGATGGTGACAGCCTGTGGCGCACGCTCATCGGCTTCGCGCTTTCCAGGAACGGGAGCATCGACGGTGACAAAGATTGCCTTTATACCAAGGGAGCGCGCGCGACGGAGGAGTTCAACGGTTTTGGGACGGTTGGAGTTAACGTAGAGTTGGAGGAAGAAGGGATGGCCTTTGGGAGCGGCGCCGATGATGTTGGGAAGGGAATACGAGGCGTTACTAGAGATCTGATACTAATTAGCATGATCTCATCTTTTTTTCGATGGCATTGACTTACAATCTCAAAGATACCCTCACTAGCAGCAGCCCTACTCCATCCAAGCTCACCATCCGGATGCGCCAGCGTAGCCATGGCAGCCGGACACATAATGAAAGGCGCCTTGCTATCCAAACCGAGAATCTTGCGATTGATCTTGACTTCGGAGACATTTCTGAGAATTCTAGGACGTAGCATGACTCTGCGGATGAGCTCGCGGTTCTTGTTCACCGTGACGAGGTCGGTGGCGGCGGATGAGTAGAAAGCCCATGCTTTGGGTGTCAGAGCCTTTTGCGCGGCGAGGGCGAAGTCGTTTGCGGAGAGGATTTGGTCGAGGCTTGGAACGTCGGAGGGAAGCTGAACGACTGCGTTGATGTTAATTGGAGTTGTATCGGTGTTGACGATGGAACTGACCTCTTGGGGCTGGGATATTGGGAGTCTCGGACTCCATTGCTGCGAGATCACTCATGATGGCGGTGTTTTAGTCTCTGGTATAGATGATAATTTCGGTGAGATGATTCCAGACGATGTCGTATCCAATTCAGACCGATTGCTTCTACTATAGCTATTGTATTCAATATGCGACGTCTTGTCTTATATCCTGAAAGCTCCCCCGCAATCGGCCTCCTCATATCCATCATGACCACTCGGGCCATCTTGGCGCGAGTGGCACCGAAGCCTTGCCACGGTCATGTTACCGACCGCCAACATTGGCGTCCATCGGCATTCTCTCCGAGTCATCTCTACCAGCATCTCAGCCCTACAATTAATTGAGAAACCGATCATGACATGCGAAATTTCGAACCGGGCAGAAAACTCAATTTACTGATTTGATGATTCCTTCGTCACACCGCCTTGTTGTAAATTCTGGTGCAGGGGCTACTCTGTGTCGAAGAGTTCTATACACACCAGGTTACTGCATCAACACAGATAACCTGTGCTTCAATCCTGACGTGTCCTTCAATGTTTAACATCATCCGTGGGTGAAAGACTTACAGATTTTTAATGTTATTATGCACTAATTATTATGCCCTATTTTAAGTTTGAAGGCTAGATTACGTGTATATTTGTGTACAGCATCAATGTTACTTCTAGTAAATGGGTTTCGTCGATCACGCACCCACGGTGTTGAAAGAATACTAGGCCAGTGTCTAAACATACCTGATAAACACTTGTATTAAAAAAAAAACCCGAGATATTTCATTAAGACATCGTCAGATGATATATACAAGTCCCTCCCCAGATTAGTTGTCGCATCAACATCTTCGTGCAATCGTACGGTAGACGTCCCATGGTTTTCCTTTCTACCCGGCCTTCGACTCCGTGTCCTCTTAGCAAATGCATAGAGATAAATAGTTCCCTTTGTTATGATGTTTCTCACTTGACTCGCCATATGCACTTAATTAAATTTAATTACAGTTTTGCCAAACACTATATTCGTTGATGCTGTTAATGGAGCCTGTTGCCAGTGTTTAAAGCGCCTGCAGTATCGTAGCCTGCTCTTTAAGCTGCCGAATACACTGATGTTTAAGAACCTATATAGAGTTCTACATGAAGGAAGTGGAGATTTCTCATGCGATGAAGCTTTGCAGCAAGTGGCTAAGAGCCTACGTACAAGTCAACACATCCATACCTTAAAACACTCACAGCCAGGCGTGGTTTTGTTTACAATGACGATGCCGGTTGCAATTCTTCTATATATCACTGTCTGTCTTCTTTGTATTTGTATATGTTAGTGCCCATGTTTTGATCCTGGCCTTTTGCAGTCGAGTTACATGTTCAGCAACGACACATCACGCACAACACCATCGTCCACAAGGAGATCAATAAGATATTATACAGAACAACACCATGCAAGAAGTTTCATACTTCCAAGATAATAGGCCTTTTCTGTCCTTGTGGAGTAAAGTATGAGCCTAAGATACGTCTGCCTTGAAGTCTCACAAGATCTTCTTTGCCCGCATGAAGATGGAAACTCTTTTGTGAGCCTCAATCAAGCATTATAAATACTCAGTCTATCCCTCATCTCTCTCTCTCTCTTCTTTTCCTTACTTGTTCACCATCTGAGCTTCCATTCATCTACCCACCCTTACTTCTAATCAACACTCTTCAAGTTACTTCTCTCAACCTCAGTCCGAGCCCCTTACCCCTGATTATCCACGACCCTCTTGACCATCTTTCATCATGTGTGGTTGCGGATGGTTACGAAAGTTGTTCAAAAGCAACAAAAGTAACAAAAGTGTCAAACGTAGCGCTGTTTCTCAAATGAAACAGAGGTCTACTACACCGCCGCCACGAAGGCCTACTACACCACCCCCGAGGTCTACTACGCCGCCTCGGAGGTCTACCTCACACTCGAATCGCTCTTCGAGATCTCACAGCGGTTCCGGGCATAGCTGTTCAACATGTGGAATCAGCGCTGGCCCCAGTAGAGAAAGGAACAATCCCACCTACTGGTAACAAGCCAGCAACGTCAGCTCGTTCATCTAGAGCTCACAGTTCCTACACTTCGCCATCGTCAGATTCCAGCAACAATGATATCTTTACTTCAACGCCGTCTGGATGCAGCGCGGCTCATCTGAGGAATGCACCTTCAACTACAATCCTCCCTCGACTTGTCCTGCACTCGCCATCGAAGAGGCCATCAACATCCATCTACGCCCCTGTCCGTGACAATACACATCTAGAGTAGTGTGTACGGCTGTTTTAAATGCGGGCGTCAGGAATCAGGAAGGGTGTTTACTTCAGGAACGACAAGAATGGTCGATGGATAGAGTATAAGAGTGGGAGGTTTATGGCAGGATATTCATTGGCGTTTTTTGACAATGAGAGAGGCGAGGCGGGAGAGAGCAGCATGGACGAATCAAGAAGTGAGGGATAGGAAAGGAATGAGCTTTTTGTTTTTATTTTGTTGGTCTTATTTTGTTGGGTCTAATGCCTCAAAGGTTCTTTAAAAGTAATACCTAAGATTGAGCAACATTCACCCATATTATGTACTTCAAAAATACAAATCTTTGCGGATTTTGTATAAAATTAGCGCCATCAGTGATGTATTGAGATGAATACTCAAGTCAAACTTGATCTTTCTATTGATCACTGACTTACTGGTGCTCATATATTACCTAGTCAAACTTCTGCAGTCAAGTTGCACTATCCATCAACCACACACCAAGCAACCCCATCGTTCACAACTAGATCAACATCAAGACGCAACTCCTTTTCCAAGTAAATAAGAACTTCATAATTTATACACCACCAGCCAAGTTCACTGACGATACGTGGCCGCAAACAGACTTTCGGTATAAGATGCAGACAACCAAAAACCTTGAGCGCATTTGCCGCATAAGACAAACTTTTTTTTTCTCGTCCTCTTGATGATGAATATTCTAATTAACAAGTAGGATGATTTACTCAGTACATCCCCGTTCTTCACATCCAAATTCGTCTACTCTTCATAAACGAACTTCAAATCCTCATCACACACATGGCCCTGACTACCCACAGCCTCTCAATCTTTACTCCCAAATTCTTCTCCTCTCCATACACAAACTTACCATTATCATTACACACATATGCCTGATTCCACGAAAGCTTTTTGACAAACTCTCACCATGGGGTTGTGTTGTTCTAAGCTCAAGGAGCCGGCATCAAGGAAGCAGCCTCTGAGAGAAGAACTGAATGGTAAACAAATCTGGTTAAGCCCGGAGGGGAATACCAAACTGGTCACCAGAGACGATGGGAAGTTCGAAATACAAATCGCAGATATAAATGGGGATGTCAAAAGAAACGTCAGAGATACGGAACCCAAGTGGGTATGTTGAACGGGCTAGACCTATAGACCACATGTTAGCCTATGACCTTTGAAGAGGTCTCTTCATTTTGGTCTGACGGGCATCTCAACAGGGTATATGACATCGGCTGGCCAAGATTCACACATCATCAATATGACCCAAATACCCATAATATTACAACGCCTTCTTATCAATGCTATAAGCCGTCCTCTGCTAAATGCTCTTTTCCTACTCAATCACAATATCCTCACCCAGCCTCCTCAGAGGCAACTCCTCCACCATCTTCTCCAATCGTCCACACCGCTTAACCACATCCTTAGCCTCCTCCGGAAATCCCATCCTCATTCTACCAACCCTCTCCCACACGATCCGGCCCTCCCTCTCCGTCCTCTCCACAACGAGAAGCATCACCAGCGCCTCCTCCACAAACCACAGAACCGTCATCTGCTCACCCCGTGCATGCCGCTCGATGTAATCGCGCATCGAACCCGCACCGCGACTGAGCCGCACGTCGACGCTTACACGGTTGAAGATCCATCCATCTGGGTGCGCGCGTGCCTTGACACGGTCGAGTACAAAGGGATTCGGAACGTGAATGCCGTAGGGTCGAATATGTAGATTTGGAGGAGCGGGCGGCATACCCGTTACTGCAGCCGAGGCACCAAAGTCGTACGCCACGCTTCCATCTCGATTAACAAGAACAATGTTAGGAGAATACGTCCACCGCAATGAGTTTTGATCGTTTCGAGATACGTGTGTGGCAGTGACGTAGTGATGGTGGTTATACTTGCGCTGGATAGCCTTGCTGTCGGGATCTACCACCGTGATAGACGAGTACAGATCAACAGGGCCCTTCCAACCCGCCCAAGTCCAGCTGGGCATGTGAGGGCGCCTCGTGGCTATCACGCCATCCTTATGATGCCAGAAACACGTTGACAAGGCAAAGATGTCGCGCGTACGAGGCAAACCAGTAGTTGCGATTCCTTGATCCATCTGCGGCGCCCACAGCGGAATGCCGAGTACATTGTACATCTTTCCACGTCCGACGGTAGTCTCAAGCCGTCTCAACATACCAAGGAATGCATTCAGCGAGTCTTGGTCATATGTCAAGTCTCGTCGTGTGTAGTTTCCGATATGTTGATCCGCCTCTCGGAAAATACTCAAAGTGCTGGGATCTTCAACCTTGGCAGGGAGCCTCTTCCAGCGCTCCCAGCTGCCATCGACGAACGATACGCCGTTGAATAGACCAGGTCGCATAAAATCATACATGCGCTGCTCCTCCATATCGTGGTAAAACTCGAGTGGTAGGATCAATGACTCGGGACAGCACATGCCTTCGCACTCCCAGTACATCTGTTGATCTGTGAAGATGAGACGTCGGCGCGCAAGAAGACCCTCTTGGTAGGTCCAGCCGCGCTGGTACCACTTTGAGTTCTTGATCGCCAGTCTGGGGTCCTGAAGACTCGATACGAGAGTGATGTTGGAGTTGACGAATTCGTACTTGGGTTGGGCTGGTCGTGTTCGCGATCCCACACCGGGCAGGCCGTAATCTGCATCGTCTCCGCACGCAGCAATAATAGCCAGAACGGCACCTTCAAAAATGTCGTCCATCCTCGCAATCTGCTGCATCCGTTCGGCTGCCAGTACGCCCTCCATGCATAGTCGATCAACCCAAAGGTATCTTATACCAAGATCCTTTGACGCAATCACAGCGTCCCATACGACCTTGGGCCATGTCTCTGTCGTCTTATTCCCCCACACATAACTCAAAGCAGCGTATCGTTCAGTGATAGACGCATTAACCACTTGCGGAGGGTTCTTTGCGCAATCCACCAGCTTGAATCCCGGCATCTCCCGTGTAACCGGCTTTCGCCCACATCGTCCTTGGTGATAGTACTCACAGAAGCGTAGCCATTCCTGTCCGATGGCCATATCGATAACACCCTCCAACTCACGACCCCAAATACCACGTTTCTGCCATCCGCCATTGTCGGTAAAAGAATTCGCTCGTGAATGTTTCCCCTCTGACCTAGCACTGAGAAGCTCGTTTGAAGGAGTATCAGGCATTGTCCGGTAGAGCATGCCTGATCCACGGAACCAGTCGGCGCTCACATCCCAACTCAAAGCGCCATCTCCGCTCTTCTTAGGGACAACACCCAGGAAAGCTGGGCTGACGCCTTTGCTCTTATTCTTTGACGAGTGGCCCTGCTCAAACATGATGTGGTTGTCGATGAGATAGTTAGTATCCCGACTTGAGAATCCAGAGAGATATAAATCGCCCTCTCCCTCGCTGGGGATATGCACTGATAGAAACAGCTTGCATAGAGGACATTTGGTGATGAAACGGTTCTCCTCGAGGTCCTTCAAACGCCCTAACGAATGCTCCTTGTTCTCGAAAGTATCCGCAGACGCCGGATTCAACGCTCTCGTGAAGTAATCATCCATAGTGTCAAACGTAGAGTCAATATCAGCTGCCCAACCAGCACACGCAGTGCACAGGTTAGGATCTTGAGGCTGGCCCCCTGATCTATCAGAATGGGCTGAAGGACTGCGACTCTTGCGCCAGCTGATGCGGCGAATGAGAGAGGATCTTCTCGGCTCTCGCTCATCATCATCTGGAGGAGGATCCACAGTGAGATGCTGCATCATGTTCTTGAGAGGGTTCCGCGATCGTCGCCTCTCGATGCCACCGCCTGGAGAGACGGGCGGCGTGATTGTGGGCGTCCCAGGGTCCAGTGTCTCAGGCATTGTGACGTGAGGAAGCCTTCAGCTTGTGCTAGAGAGGTTTGCCTCCGTAGAGATGTTCCAGCTCGACGGAGGATGAAGTCAAATGAGCGCCGTTCAAGCTCCGTGTTTCTCGGACGGAAACCGGTCGTCTCACCCCCGTCTCGGCTCCTGGTTTCCGGTCTCCACTCTTGGCGCGCCAGAGATTGATGGGCGGGCTCCAGTTTCCACCTGGCGCCAAGGATAAAAATAAGAGAAGGAGGAACTGCAGGGGTTCCAAGGGGTATTTTTTATTAGTGGCGTTGAATATAGGGGAGGAGAAGAAGAAGAGAATCTTGACAGAGGACGTTTGTATGTGAAAAGGGGAATGTCGAGATATAGGTGAGATGCAGCCTGGTAGCCAGTGGGTATTATCTATAAAAAGAGCCGCCAAGTTGGCGGTTATTGAATAGAAGGGACCAACAACAGATCAAGGCGGCGCAGCCTGGTTCGTGAGGCGGGGCTCGAGAGCCAATTTGGGGGCCAGAAGGTCAATGTTGAGACAAAGAGAAAAAGAAGCGGTAAGGTGAAGAAAGAGAAGGAAGATGTTTATGCATAAAAGCACGGAGAGTTTGAAAGAGTTAACAAACTGCGCTGCACGCTGCACGGCGTTGTTGCCTTGAATACTGTTGCCTCAGATCCAAAATTGGAAATAGCATCAAGCTTTAAAAAATCTGGCGAGATTCGAGACTCGGTCCCGAGATGACGGAGCAAGGATTCGCCGCCAACTGAGACAAAAGTCCAATAGTAAAGTCGGTTATTTCTTTCGTAATTAACTTGGCATTAATATTTGCGTAGTTTGATCATGAATAACTGTACTCTGTGCACATAATATACCTTGAATGACCTGACTGTTGGTGCCCGTGAATTACTAGGCGAGGCTGACGGTGGCACAGCCTCAATTGAGGATTCGGAAATGCACTTGGCAATGGCGAAAAAGATGGCAGAGCAGAGCAGAGCCTGATTTTGACAGCTGCTTCTGCATGTCTTGGATCCAGGTATAAAAGTACCTAATGTGCAAACTGAAGATGTTTTACAGTAGTTACGCGTATTCCTGCACATGTTCGCATATGACGTAGCTGCAGGTTCAACTGTGAAACAGATTGCATCAACAGCCTCAAATCGAAATCACAATTCCTCTTGGCGGCGCACCCAATACATTTATCGCCCTTTATTTATTCATTCAAAAATAACAAGGTAGCGTAACACACATGGATACATGCATTTATACTCAGCCGCATCCGCATTTCCGCCCATGCTGAGTGAGCCTTCCTTCACCTCCACAGCTCGTCTGATCTGATCTGCAGCTAATAAGAGCTGATCCTCCATAAGACCGTTGGATCCAAAACATAGCCCAAACTGCACATTTGCAAAGAGATTGATCTTATTATTCTTAGCTACAATCCTTTCGCTCTTCATCGCCTCTCTCTCTATTTACTCTCCCTATCTAAGGTGTCCTAGGAGATGCATTTACACAGCTGCAAAGTTGAGGCACATGATACCTTACTTTAGTTATATGGACCCATTCTCAAGTATCGCTTGCATGGAACCCCTTGTTGTAGATCCCGTCTCTATGAAGCGGGGAAAACGTTGCTTCTGCTGCTTTACAGTGCATCATTCTCGTGATGACTTCTCCTTCAACCTCATACCCTTCTTCATACTTCATTCGCTTCATTTCCTTTTACTTCTTTAGACTCCTCCCAATCTTGCCTCCCGTACAATTTTACCCACTTCGTCCAATAGTTCCCTAAGCCGGACCGTCGCGCCGCCCCGCGCCGACTACCGCACGCTAGAACACCAAGTGTCCGGGACTTGATCGTGACAATGACCGAAATGAGGGGTTCAATAGGTGAAGACCTATCTACTACGTACAGTACTATTTTAAAGTAGTTTAATTAGTTCCGGCTACAGCGGCTGTCTAATGTCCGCGATTCTCGAGATCATCTGGTCCCAAGCATTGCGTGTGACGCTGTTAGCTCGGGAACTAGCCAACTCTAACGATCTTCAACTCCTATCAGTCCATGCCACGACCTTTCAAAATCACTCCGATAACAAGAACAAAAGATGTTACGAGTCGAGACATCACATGTGATCAGAGAGGAAAAGAGATCTCAAGGCATGCAAAGCTTCAATTGTCTTCTAACACTGCGCTACCGAGAAATATTGGCGGTCACAGTTACTCGCCCGCATGTCTCTGTGCCACTATCCATTCCATTCTATCCATTGTACTATGCTTCCTGTTGCGTTTCTCGATGAGAGCTCGCAATTCTCCTCTATAGTGTATCCAGAGAAGCCATGGTCGTTAAAGGCCTACGAGCCCTGTAGTTGTCAAAGTCGAGTATTGTCAATACATATGGATGCGAAGGAGAAGGAATTTAGTGCTATCAAGATGTTAGAAGCTGTCCAAGAGATAAGGTCGTGTCTGAGATGAGTGCTTACCTTGCAGCAAGAGCAAGTAGCGCAGGCAGAGTTGTCGTGGTTGCAGCAAGAGCTAAAGGCTGTTAGCCAGATGTTCAGGATGTTTGACCATTGCAAGTCTGTTCAGAGTATCTGATTCAAGACTTGAAGCTGGTATTGGAGGGATGATGCTCACCAGGGAGACATGTTGAAGGTTTTTGGTGAAGAAAGTCTTCGAAAGTGTTATAAAAGTGTGTGTAGTGTGTTGGAGTGTGAATTGCTTGTTGGATGAAGAACAAAAATTCGATTTGAGAGAGAGGAAGCGGCCTTCTTATACTTGACCGAGCCTGCTCATCTCAGTCTGGATGAAGTCAACCATCCTCAGTTGCCTGATTATCGCATGCCGGGCGTGGGTATGGGCGTGGGATAGTCCTAAGGTGGGAGTGACTCCACTCCATGTGCATGAAGATGTTGCCCAACTTGGGAGCATGCTCAAGGAGATCCAACCAAGTCTCAGGGTCCTAGCGGATTTCACCCCGCATGCCCATGTACAATGTGGGATGCCATGTCTCTACAATTGGCCGAGGTCACGCATGGTGGTTGCGCCGAGTACAGTATCGCTGCAGCGTGAGCTCTCCACTATGGTTAAGCTCTCTTCCAAGCTTCTCGAGTGTTGACTCGCGCCGTCCCGAGATGCAGCCATTGCTGAGACTTTACTGCCTCATCGATGGCGAGCTCTTGTCAAATTGCCAGCCGGACCAACGGTCGTGACGATTGTGTTGCACTGCAGTGTTGATCCATACAGAATCGAACGGTCCATGCCGCAGGGCTTCCTCACGGCAGCTTCAAAGGTGGAACTGAGAGCTGTTTTCCAGAAGCGGCATGATTAGCATGCTGTGAGGCCTGCTGCTGACCTCGTGGTTGGACCTAGTTGGGGCGAGCTGGGGTTCGCCACGTAACGCTTGCCGATGAGGTACATGCATAGCAAAGTACAGTTCCCAAGAGATGCCGAGTATCTCTCGGATGTCTTAGCTGGGGCCGGTATCCGATAGTCTAGTCCAGCTGCCAGGGACAAGGCAACACCTGAAGCATGACTTGCTTCCATGGAACTTGAACAATCGAAGAGTGGGGGTTCAGCATATGGAAACGACGCAGGTCGGGAACCGACTAAAAATGGGTTCGTCCCTCTCACCCACACCGGTGAGTAGGGACCAGAACTGGGGGTTACGGACGGAAAAGAAGTAGGTCTGTATGGGTAAGATGGAGGTTATCAAGCTATGCTGCGCTTCAAGACCCTGCGTAGAAGCCGGGGTAATTCCCAGTTCGGCATAACAAGCAGCCTTGGCCTGTACGTGGACGAATCAAGTGGATCGAAATGCCAGATGGGGGTACACGGCGTGGGTAGGAACATTGGTGGCCAATGTGAGAGGGTGAGATGAGAAGGACGAAACATGTGAGAGGGATTAGACTTATTCGAGACAGCCGCTGAGTGGGGTCTAAATCGAAAACAACAAGACGGGTATGTGAGGCAGCCAATAGCAGCAGAGGTCGTTGGCTGGATGATCATGGTGAAGTTAATCCAACGACAACAGAGTAACGTTTGCCGCTGAAATGATAAACACCAACCATGATAATCATGTGGCAGCTGACACGGGAGGTCAATATGGATGGGGATGGTCTAGTTCACATCATGATATGTGAACGTGACGAGCCAGTGTGATAAACAGGCCTATCAGTGTGATAGGCATCATCAGTGAGACGGAAACATGAGGGATAATCGACAAGTGTGAATGGAGAGGGACATGGATGGGACCACAAAAGCCAAGGACATGGACCGCTCAGAATCAACGACTGCAGACCAGCTTCAAACCAGCCATGCATGCATCCCGCGCATGCATCTTTAGCAGGATTGGGCAACCCGTGGTGTGTTGCGCCGTATTGACCAAGGGAATGTCCATTACAGGTCATTGGCTCTCACATTGTGCGTATGAACCATGATAAAAGGGAAAGACAAGGCGAAGACGAGGCAAGGCAAGGATGGGTTGGTAGAGAACGGGACCGACAATGATGGAGGCTTGTATCAAACCAACAAGCGTAGAACTATTACGCCGTGCATGATGAGACCTTTAGTCATGGAAAACCATCGGGTTATCGGGTGGGTGTGGGTGCGGGCGTGGGAGCGTGAATAGGATCGAGTGTGATTGGGAAAGAAGGCAACGATCAAACCGCCGTGACCCACGTCTAACTCGGGAGACACTGGAGACCAGTCAAAGTGACGATAGTAAACGATCTAGAGGGAAATAACGGAAGCGAGCCGTGGGAGAAGAGGGGCTGAGGAGAAACAACATGGCCTTGGTTCTTGAACCGAGCCTGACATTAACAAAGGAGATAAGGTACTTGCCTTTGACCTTTGACCTTTGGCGCATGAGGTTCAGACGATCGATCATGCTTGGGAAAGATGAGCGTGCCTACAATGGCTTCAACACCAAGTATCTCTGGTAAGGTAGAAGTGATCAAGTTAGATCAAGCGAAGACAAGCGTCTTCTCATCTTCCGCTCTCCTACTGCGGACAACACACTAGCAGAGACAACAACAATCTCATCAACAACTACAACTGCTACATCACCACACACCACGGTCAGTCTCGGCTTTCATCACATCCGGAGGGAATCCGGTATCCCGGCAGGCATCAGCAATATCGTCTCCGTACGGCTATGCTGCCATACTCCCCGGCCAGTCAGTAATGATGCTCGAATTGGTTCATCCCTGAAGGCATCCGTGAGAAGCGTGGGATGGGAGACGTCCTCGGAACTCGGCCTGGTAGTTTGCATCACAGACGGACCCAAGCCAGGATGCTTCTCGTGGGGGAGACCAAGGGTGAAGAAATTTCTTTGCTTCATCGTCAGACTCAGGAGTAAGACGTCCGTGAGGATGGGGCCATGGGGTCGTGAACCATGCGAGTCGACGTGGATGAGGCAAATACTGCTTCTGTAGCCGGGGAAGTTGAAGACCATGCCGGAGGACAAGAAGAACAAAAGGACGCCGGGTCTCGATATAGGAGATGCGATCCGTGATGGTCGGAGGCTCGCGGCGATGTGAAAGTTCTCTCGAGTCGATCAAATGCCTCGTTCCCTGATGGGAGAGCTGCTATGAGTGGAAAGATCCATGTGTTTGTCCAAGTTGTGGTGAGGTCCAAGGTGACCAGAAAGAGAGGATCTTTCAGGTAAGTTCCTGGAGGCACAAGAGTATAATTTTATCTCTTTGGTGAGCGAGCAAGTGCTTGACACTCATCGTCAGATTCGAGGAAACGATCCCAACCGGGACGGCCTCAATTCTTATACTGCTTCTCCCACCGACCGTCTCAGCCTTATCAACAAAACCTACAGGGTCCCTCTGGGTCTGAATGCGGTAGTGGCTTGCTTAATGATGCAACACGCACTATTGCAGCATCTTCAAACTCCTTCTCTGGCTGTTCTGTGTGGTTGTACCAGATCATCGCCGCGACATGCGTGGTGTTGGGCACGACTTGCCAGGGAGAAAAGACATCAGGGTTGTCCATCAAGGTTCGCAGCTGTCTATCCGGGTTCTCACTACTTAGCAGACCCAGATATGGTAATCCGCATGATGATTGTGGCGCGATGGAGAAATACAAACAAAATGCATTAAAAATGCTCTATGAAATCTGTATTTCATTATCTATGATCTAAAACAACCTTTATAGGTAGGACGTGTTTGGTTGAGTGGCCTGGATAATAGCATTGTTATAGTCGGTCAGGCCTTGAGAATATTAAGGTAACCACAGAAAGTGCACCAACATTCAAGGCCCTCTTAACTAGTTCAAGGCGCATAATTCATAAACCAGAAATCGAAAATGGTATTTTAGCCCATAGTTCGATGCAGTCTTCTCGCGTTCTTTGTTGTCCCACGAAATCGAACATGAGCGACTTGTTACCCACCTACCTCCTCTGCTATACAACATATCTTACAACTCCAACCTCGAACGTCTCTAGCCTCTACCGACAACTTCCTCCGATCGACGCATGCTCCCTAAGCCATTGCAGCTCGGTTACAACATGTGATAAACATAATACGCATGGCAGAAAATCAAAGACGGTGTTTATACGATAATAACCAACAACTCACGACTCAAAGCTCCCTACCACTTAACGAAGCTCCATCCTTTCCCTCGCGTTTAGAATGAGTATCTCACAGTCCCATCTTCGACTGTCGCAAGTATTACAAGTCGTCGTTCACAACAATCTCGTATGACTGAAACTCGATCAGCACAGGCCTGTTTACCTAAAGTTATCATAAATTTATCCTAAGTTATCGTAAGGTAATAGTCACTTTCTCAAAGATAGACATAACACTTGTAGAACATACTCAGATATAATCAAAAGTCTATGCAGTATAATCATAATATTATCATCCCTTAGGGCTCCTTTTATAAAATACACTTAACTCCTCCTAACCCCAAGTGCCACCGCCGCCGCCGCCCCTTCCGCCCTTCCTCTGCGCACTTAGGCGCCAATCATCTTCAGTAGCGAATTTGTTATATAGCGGTTGGATCCTTTCGGCCTTCTTCCTCTTGCTCAGGCGGTCCGTCGGCGCAACCTTGAAGAATGTGGGGGCAGCCTCAACGAGCCATTTTGGCTCGATACTTGTTGTGCAGTGCATATACTCCTTACTCGTCAAGACAAGTTCATGATATATGACCCACTCGGCCTGCTTTCCAAAGAGTGCCGAGCTAGGGTGCAGATAAACGGGAGTCCCTTCAATAAGAGTCTTATATCCCTCTTGAGGGTCCTTGCGCGCTGCATTGCGGAAAAAGCCTGCACAAAGGGCCCGACGCACCTTCTCTGTTGCGCGGCCACAGGACTTGATGGAGTGCTTATAGCGATCCATAATCTTAACGATTTGATCTCGGACATCCTTAGCCCTACGCATTGACCGTGCTTGGATGAAATTCTCGAAACACCAAGGGGCAGAATAACCGCTCTGCTTCCACGAATTGTAGACATTTAGGAACGTAAGGTGGTCACCATGAGGGTCATGAAATTTGGCCTTCTTTTGATCTGCCTGAGACTGCTTCTCCTTGGGGCGATAGAAAACGGTCGGAATGTTGAGCATAGAGACAATGCTGAGGACTTCTTCGGCACAGTCAAGGTCGACGGCGGCAATAAGCACCTTCGCAAGGGACGGCTCCATCGGGAAATCGGCCATCTTCCTTCCTAGGCGGGTGAGTAGGCCTTCATCGTCGAGGGCACTGAGGGCATAAAGCTCCTCCAACGCGGTAAGCATGGTGTTGATTGGAGGTGGGTCCATAAAGTCGAAATGTAGTAGGTCATTAATGCCCATAGCCTTGAGCATAAGAATCGTGGTGGACAAGTTCTGTCGTTGGATTTCGGGGATTGTGGTTGGCAGCATCTCGGACTGATATGCCGCCTCGGTGTACAAGCGGAAGCATTTTCCAGGACCTGTACGGCCGGCTCGGCCGGCTCTCTGGTTTGCTTGGGCCTGCGAAATAGGGGTGACGACCAGTGAGTCCATGCCCAGCTTTGGATCGTAGGCATTTTGCTTCACAAAGCCGGGGTCGACGACGTAGTAGATCTCGTCAATGGTGATAGAAGTCTCAGCAATGTTGGTTGCAATGACGACCTTTCGGCTGCCAGCAGGTGCGGGATCAAAAATTCGACTCTGCATCTCTGTAGGAAGCGATGCGTATACGGGAAGAATGATCAGATCTGGCACGTTAGGTCCTAAAGCTTTCATTCTCTCGAATAAAACCTCGCAAGCCGTGTCAATTTCTTCTTGGCCTGTTAAGAAAAGGAGGATATCGCCCTTGGGTTCGGTGAGATGAATTTGCATAACAGTGACAAGCGCCGTATCCAAGTAATCAGATTCGGGCTCCCTAGAGTAAAGCACTTCGACAGGGAACGTTCGACCGGGAATGGTAAAGATAGGGCATTCGTTGAAGTATGCAGAGAACTTGTCGGCGTCGAGTGTCGCGGATGTGACAATGACCTTCATATCAGGGCGTCGCTTGAGAGCCTTCTTCAACAGGGCGAAAAGGACGTCGGTGGCGATGGTACGCTCGTGGGCCTCGTCAAGCATAATGCAGGAGTATCGCGACATATCAGGATCGACCAGAATCTCACGCTGAAGCATACCATCCGTCATGTATTTGATCTTTGTTGATGGGCTGGTGCAGTCTTCGAACCGAATGGTGTATCCAACCTCTTCACCAAGCTTACAGCCAACTTCCTCAGCGACTCGCTTGGCGACTGACATGGCGGCGACACGACGAGGTTGCGTGCAGCCAATAATGCCTTCGTTGGCGAAGCCAGCTTCCGCAAGGTATTGTGTCAACTGGGTTGTCTTTCCGGATCCTGTTTCTCCGACCACGATCAGAATCTGGTTCTCGTGTACGGCTTTGATGAGCTGGCTTCGGAATGCATATACGGGCAGTGTCTCTCGCTGCTCCTTGATACTCAGGTTCGTGCGCTTGCCTAGGGACTGGCCCTTGGGGATCACGGCCTTCTTCCATTCGGGCACGTCTTCAGAGGGCTGGTTCTTTCTTGCGTTCCTTAGGTCGCTAGCAAACTTCCTCTTGTCGGGATCGGCCATGGGATCCTGCCACTGTGACGATAGATTCTCCTTAGGTTCTTCCTTAGCAGCGGCATCGGCTTCCTGTTGCTTGAGCTCTTTTCGTTCCTTGGCCAAGGCAGTACCTGACATGGCAGCTCGGTTCATAGAGCCGTCTGGTGCCTTGACTACGCGAATTGGTGATAGTTCAAGAGACTGTTTGGTCTGTCCTGCCAAGAATGGTGGTTCCTCCTCGCGAACCTCAATATCGACGTCCTCCTCCAGTTCCAACTCGCCGTCACCGCGCAGGGTGGCGTTGTAGTCTTCCTCCAAGTCGGGGTAGTCGGAAGCCTTAGCCACACCTGATGCAATCAACTGTCGAATCTCCCACCTCTCGGGGGAGGTCATTCTCTTCTTTTGCCGTCGCGGAGGTCCCAGGTTATCTCGGGGCGCATGAACCGGATCTGCGAACCCATCTCTTGCGCCGCCTCCTAATGCTTCCATGTTGGCGCCGGTAGTCATGCGCGCTTGTGGCTCTAGATCTTGTCCGGTCTCCTGATCAACATCCTTCATCGACAAACCCACTCGGTCGCGACCGCTCTGGTCCTTATCGAGGGTGGTAACTTTGACCCAAACCTGTTGGCCCCGGTTGACTAAGTCGGAAGGATGGTTGACGCGCTGTCCTGCAGACATTCGGGAAACGTGAACTAGACCGTCCACCTTCCCTCTGACGTTGTGCAAGTTGACGAACGCGCCGAAGTCTTTGAGTCCCGTGACATGGCCTTCGTAAATCTTGTGCAGCTGTGGCGTATCATCAATCTCGGGCGCCGGTGCGTTGCGAAATCGGTCGTCGTTGTCGTCGTCATATTTTCGGCGGCCTCGACGATCTTTGCGCTCGCGGTAGCCATCACGCCAGTCTTCATCGCCTCGTTCTTGCGACCTTGATCTTGACCGGTATTTATCTCGCTTTCGACGTTCCCTTGAGCGTGATCGATCCTTTTTCCTTCTCCTTGATTCCTTGTAGTCGGTCTCGGGGCTTCGACTCCGTTTTCTTGCTGGCTTCTTCGTCTTTGGCTCTAGACCCTCCAAAAGGGCGAGAGTATCGTCGATCGCATCCGCTCCATTGTCGCGCGCGGGTTCTTTATCGGGTAGCGCAAGACCGCTGAAGACCTTCTCCTTCTCTTCAAGGGTCCGCGAATGGTGCTCTTCTTGATGGTCGCTCTTCGATTTGCCTTTGAACTTCGGATGTAGAGCTAGCACGAGACGATCAATGCTTTCGCTGAGACTGGGTGGGAGGTCGCTAGCAATGCCGTTACGAAATTCGTCAAAGCTGCTGCTTTCTGCTCGTTGGGCGATCAAGAACTCGGCGAGGGTCTTGTTTTCTACGCCCAAATGGTTCTGTATCTCTGATGTGACCTTCGACACGAGGGACAACAGCTCGAGGTTCAGCAGGTCATCCATCGTGGCTATGTCGTCGGCACGATGAAATGCGACGACGACGATCCCTGTGAGGTTAGGAAATAGTTGAAATGGATGAGTCAGCAAGGACCCAGCTGCGACTGCGCGACTGGCGGTACTGCTTCTACGTAGGTATGTAAAATTAACAAAATTATGCTTTGCAAATGCACGACATTTCAGTAAACTCCACTCAATTTTACGCATTTTACATGGTCTTTTGATAATATTAGGGTTCTATTAGCAAGGCTTTGTGTTTTTGTTTTATTTTCTTATGCAATGTTCAGAAAAGACATGGCGCCTGCATACGATTAGAAGCGCTCGTTCACAATACACTGAACACCATGTGACCCTAGGCTTAACAGCCGGTTCAGCGTATGGAAGTTGGCGAAGCACGAGACATAAGCAATGAACATAGATATGTTTGAAACACCATAATTATCTCAAGTTAGTTCAGGTAGAGTCACGAACTTTAGACGCGTCAAGATCCAAGTTCCTTCCCGCTACAGGGTAGCAAAAAGTGAATTGATAGGAATCAAAAAGTGTGGATAATGGTGGATTCTAACCACCTGAGTTGGACGAACAGGGAATCGAACCCTGGACCACTCCCAGAAGGCGAAGATCTTTCAGAAGAAACTTGCTAAGGGAGTATTATACCACTAAACCATTCGCCCGGTGAATGTGTGATTTGATGTGACAAAAACGAGCGGAAGCTGAATCATGAGGGAACGATACGACTCAATCGTCTCGGCTTTGGTGTCAAGTGAGTCGAATTCTTGGTGTAAGAAGACTTGGGGCACTGGACTTTCATATGTGCCAATAACAAACAAACAAACTCACGAGGCAGCGAGGTATGCATCTGTGTTTCTCGCGTATTTTCGTGCATCAGACGGTCCTTTCCGCTTCTGCCTGGTCTTGTTAGGTTGATGTCATGTACGTGAGGTGACGTATGCTGAAGTGTGGCGCATTCGACAGAGCCTATACTGGCCCTTGCTGTTTCTCCATTGAATGCATATCGGAGGATTCGAAAATGGAAGCCTGGCGATAGTTCCTATGACTGCCCTGAAGGATTGATTCCGTGTCATTGTTGAGGGTTCTTGGGCTGCCTCCAACCGTTGAACTTGAGTGATGACCCGAGTCTGTGGCTTGTAGCGGGGTTCCAGTGACTGGCGTCTCAAATACAGCCAATCACAAGCTTTCGCAATTCCTACCTCGCACCTCTTACGCAAGCCCCTCCCCCAGGAACGCCACCTCCAGGTGACTGACCTCCGGCTCTGTCTCGCATGGCGAGATACGTACCCGAGCCTTGATGCAGCGTCATCGCCAGCCCGGTCACACGCCCTCTTCTTCCTCCCACCAAAGCAACGACAACATAGAAAGACCATCAATTCCTTCTACCTAGAAAAAACAAGTGCTCTATCCTTTGGGATTATTTACCTAAGAGTTTCGACACTCTCCACCTATACACAACAATGTGCTCCGCCGACTTCTTCCTCGCTTTCCTTGCGATTCTCTTCCCCCCACTGCCCGGTAAGTTCGCCATCACCAATTCCTCTAGTCGCGCATCGCTAACTCAACAATTCTAGTCTGGGTCAAGTGCGGTATTTGCAGCGCCGACTCTCTCATTAACATCCTCCTCTGCTGCCTCGCCTACATTCCCGGTCTTCTTCACGCTTGGTACATCATCGCCAAGTATCCTGAGCCGCCCTACGAGTACGAGGCTCTGCCCCAGGATCGCGAGGGCAACCGCGTTACCTACGTCTACGTTCAGTGCCCGCCCGGCCACCAGCACCAGCACGGCCACCCTCAGAACCAGCAGCCCAAGCCTCAGCCCAAGCCTCAACATGGCGGCTCTAGCAGGAACAACAACAACAACAACCTGAACTACGGCACCCAGAGCGCTGGTAGCTCCTCTCGACCTGCGACTCAGCAGCAGAACGCTACAAATAACGGCGAGGGCGGCTCCGATAACCAGGGAGTCCCCCCCTCGTACGCCGACGTTGTTGCTGGAGACCACAAGATCCAGTCCAAGGACTAAGCGCCTGATCGAATGATTCACGAAAAATGGAAACAATGCCCAGCGGGCGGATTTGAAATCCGTCTGTAACGCCACCAAAGCGACTTGATTCGATTTTGCGCAGCCGTCCTCAACAACAAGCGGGTCCTTAACTGAGGACTCAGGGTGAGATGGCCGAGTTGGTTATGGCGCCAGGTTAAGGTTAACCTTAACACCAATTCCTGGTGGAGCAATCCTCCTGGGTTCGAGTCCCAGTCTCATCAGATCATTCATTTTTTGCATCTTTTCACGATGGGTTCTTTTTGCTGGGGCTTTGGAAGGCCTGAATTGATGGGTTGCTGTGAGATTATGGTTGTGTGCGAATTGTGGGCACAATGGTGTACTAATGCGAAACCGAGGACACGTTTTTGCCTCGCACGATATATATTATAAGGAGTTTCAGAATGTGGGCTTCTTTCATTCAGGGGCTCTTATGATGACAAGTTGGCGTTGGATTAGTCTTGAATTACACCTGGGTTGGTAGGGTTTAGACTTAGTTCCTAGGTTTAGAAACCCCTATATGATTATCGTCTTAATCTAGGTATTTGCCCATTGCCTTGATCTATCGTGGGACTTTTGATGTTTCTTAACTCCCCGCAAACTCCTAATTGGCAGATATCAGTTCTCCTTTTAGTTCTCCTTCTTAGCAACGCCGTCCTCAATAAGAGGATCATGCACAGAGGGGGCCAGGCGATCATTCTCTCGGGGCTCCTTGTAGTGTCGCATCATCTCCTGAGGGAGATAGACATAGAACGAGGGGACGATGACCTCCACTGTCTTGACGAATCGCAATCCCGCATCCAGCTCGCAGATGGTCGCAGTGGTCTTCATCCCTGGCATCATGTTCGCCAAAAGGGCATCGTCAAAGAACAGCGTCATGACATCCTCTTCGATAGGCCAGGCAACGCGGGGAGTCTCCCAGTCATCTTCGATAGTGGCTTGCTTGAAGGTAGCTTTGCCAACCGGGACATGAGGAGTTTCGTTGTCGCCGATGACAAGGGATTTGACTCGCTTGACGATGTCGTCGCTTGGACGGAAGATTTGAACCAGTTCGAGGGTACAGGTGAACTCACGGGTAATGCTGGGCTTCTTGGTGGTCAAGTCTTCGAACAGCTGCGGTTCATCCATCAATGCAAAAGCCGTGAAGAAGACTGAAGTAGGATCGAATCCCTCAGGTCGCTTGAAGCGCTGGAACGACCACGACTCTTCGGCAGTTTCCTCGGGGCAAAAGAGTTCTGCGGCAGCCAGGTTGAAGTGACCAGGCAACGAAGCATAGAGCCGTCGAATCATGGGCCACTCTTCACTTGCAATCTTGCAGACTGCCAGAGCCGCCTTGACATCGTCTTCGTACTCTGGGCAAGCATCGTGCTGGAGAACGTATCGTAGGAAATTCTCCACGGTGTTGATGCCCTCCATCATTCTCTTGTGCTCAAAAGACGTCAAATGCACAAGAGCTCCCGAGATGAAACCGGCAGCAACGCCGGCAAAGTCAACCGACCAGGCACTCTCATCGCCATTGTAGAACCTGTCGCCAGCTGCAGTGGTGCCCCAGACAACATCTCTCGCAGTCGCCTCCCGACGCTCAGCAGGAGTAAGTTCCTTCAGCTCTTGTTGACTCAGACCGCCAAACGCACCGGGGCTACAGTCGATTCCGCCGAGAAAAAGATACTCATCGAAGTAGAGGGTGCGTTCACCCTGGAGACGGCGTCGGGAGCGGAAACGCTGAATGCAAGACTGCATGCGCCTGGATGTGTCAGCACTTGTACTTTTGTCTAAGCGATACTAGTCATACTCTTCAAAGGGAACATCTCTAAGAAAAGTCAGCACTTGTTTAGTTAAGATCGAAGATATGCTTGTAGTGGCTTACGGGGAATAGATTTCGTTCTTCTCTTCCTTAGCCTCGTTAGGGGTCATAGGGGGATCAGCGAAGTACTCTAAGCCTGCGTCAGCTTACGCTCGATTCAAGTCGCGAAGATAAATTGATATGATGCATACCCTCAAAGCCACTTCCTCGGTTCTTGGGTAGAGCGGTAGGGCCACGCTGGGCTGTTGTCTTTGTACGCTTCCTCCCTTTCCCTGCCTTTGCGATGCCTTGCAGGGACGCGGGCAGAACGGGCGGGGGGCCAAGGTCGTCGTCTCTCTCGGGCTTGATGTTTTCCTTGTCGGCCGAGGGAGGCTTAGACTCAGCGGGTGGAGTCGCCATCTTGGAAGGTGTGATGAAGTGTTGATCTTGAGATGGTTGGGAGGAACGAGATGCGTGAAGATGTGCTAAAATACCGAGCACCACTCTGCACGATTCACTGACGATGAGCAGAGAGAGGATGAAACATTATAGTAGAGAAAGTAAGAGAGAAAAGAGAACGGATAAAAAAAAGAGCCTGTTACTTAGGCAAAGGAGTATCTGCGTCAAGTTTGAACGGCAACTGGCAACAGCTGGCACCCGCTGTCTGCTTCAACAGCAGGCCAATAAACCAACACTTCGACGGAAAACTGCTTCTAGGCTGCGTATTTCCATCAAATCTCCAAGTTGATTGTAAGCCAAAGCAACTATCCGCAACTTCATTATACCTAATGTCAACAAAGTTGCCAACCCAACAAGAGGTACTCTGATACCGTTCAAGTCACCAACCATATCTGGAAAGGGTATAAGTTTCAACTCAACTCTATAACATCTACTAGGCAATCCAGCGAGTTTAAGCCCATATGTTCTACCGCCTGCACCTAGCCTTACATCTCGCAACTCACGGAACTGCCATAACGCAATATCCCAATTCCAACGCGGTGTTCTACAAACTGCATAAACTATTGCGCTGAAATCCCCACATGTCAGCAATCCTTTCACGCCAAAGCTTTCCAACGTGGAGTCAAAATTATCATTTTCACCGTCTAATCTGCACGTCCGGCCCGGGCTCATAGCAAGGCTGATTCTGCTTCTCGCGATAGCTTCCCCTCGCTAGTGCAGCATCCAAGGAAAAAAAAAGGACACTGGCAAACACGGGCCGGCCCATCCCGACCAAGAAAAGGGTGCAAAGGGACTGGCGGAATCCCGATGCCGTGAGATGGAAAAGACACAGCTTGATTCGTGGGGATATCAAGAACAGGGCTGGCTGCTTGGGGTCAGTTGATCAATGGTCACAGGCGATTTGGCTTGCTGGGCTAAGCTGAGCGGGAAGTTGATAGGGTGTGATAATGCAAGAGCGTGCCTCAATTTGGGTAGTTTGAGGTTGTACGGCTTGTGTGTTTGTATGGTGTGTTTGTACTTTCGTATCTGGCTCGGGTTAGGCGTTACGAGTATGAAGAGCTCGAATCTAATTTTGGTGTTTGGCACGTGGGTTTAAGATAGTATCTAACATATGGCGTAAAGCTATCTATTCTTCGTTTTAGACGCAAGCCAGAGGGCGAGAAAAACATAATGCATGCTTTCTTTTTCCCGCTTTGTGTTTGTGTCGGTGTCTCAGATTTTGTGATTCCCGGCGGGTTGGTATGATTGCAGCTGGGTCATATTGTGAAATAAATGACGAATCTCTTGTCATTCTTAATCAAACTCCCTTGTGAGCAACGAGAAACGCAGTCCCTAGTCCAACATTGAGTCAGAATCGGATATCATCATATCTTACAGACTAGGATCGACGTTGCTGGCGCCATGATATTCAACTGCGAAACACGCCAGCAAACAAATAGCACATGAACAATTCTGTTATCTTGTTTGTGTTCCTTGCATATTGTATAGTCAGACCCTCACTGTTGGGTCTGATGATACTATCGAGGCGACGTGTAACCAACCAATGCAGACAATTTTACATGTATGGTGAGACAGATGAGGCACACTTGACCTGTCTATCAGGGAAATCACCGAAGATCCAAAAAATGCCAGTCTGCCCAGCGCCAATCCTCCATATCGAAAATGGCCAGGGAGACCCCTGGCGGTCTCTGACAGGCCACGACAGGCCCTGTTGGCTGTGGCTCAGCGGTTGCCGCAGCTTGAGGCAGAGCGCGTGCGTTGCCAGGGCTCACTATCGTTGGTCGTTGATTTTCAGATATTGCCGCCATCGGTTGTTGGGGGGGGCTTTGCATCGGCTTCGTTCTTCGGTCTCGTCTCGCTATCGCTTGAGGTAAGGTATTGCCATTCACGGAGGTACCGCCTCCACTCGGTTATTGGCTGTGTAAGGCCAAGTCTCACTGCTATTCATTGAGGTTCTCGTAGAGTTGCCTAGCCACAATCTCCCCCTCATTTTGATTCACGGTTGTTAGTCGAGCATGGAATGTGGTATAAACACCAACGAGATTCCCTCTTAATACAATAGCATAACATATCCGTTACCGCTTTACGTACATCACAATTCCTACGAAACTATATTATCTGAAGCTGTTTGAGGAATATTATTTGGTGGTTTTGCGCCGTCATCCTTCAATTTCCCACTTCGTTCCGTCGCATCCGCCACCTAAAAAGGGAATTCGCAACGCAACGCTGACCTTGGTTTGGCCCGGGCTATCAAAATTGCAAAGATATTGCCACCCGGATCTCTCCATCAAACCTAACCCAAGCGCCCTTGAACGAAACGGATCCGACCCCTCTGAACAAACGCAAAACTTGTGCCTTGACGTGTCGCACCTTGACCAAGAGAGACAAGACTGGGGGTTGATCTTATGCTGATCAGTTCGTCTTCTCCTTGAATTATCGCTTTCACACCCCTGAATTGCAGGCTTGAATTTCTTGAATAACTGCACCTGCACCTGTCAACCTTGCCTATCAAGGAACTTTTTTTCTTTATTTATCTCCGTGCAGAAGGGAGTCAGCGTCAGCGGCAAACCTCTTTTTTTTTTTTTGCCCTCTCAGTCACTTGGCGCTTTTTCGTCTCTCCACTCAAAAACACGCTTCGCCTTGCGCTGAGCTGACTGAGCCACGCCCTCGATCCATCGTTCCAGCATTCAGCCGTCAAGCTTCAGGTTCCTTTCAACTGCGCATCTCTCCACAGGCCAGCTCACCGCTCTCGTCTCTTTCACGGTGCTTAAAGCCTCCTTCGTCTGTCGCTTCTGGACGTTAATCTCGACTTTTCTCTCGGCATTGATTTATTCCTGGCTCATCTCTGCTTTTCTTCGTTGTTACTGTTACACCGACTACGGCGCACCCACCGCCACACTCACAGTCCCATCACCATGATGGGATCCAAAGCAATGCCTGATCGCAAAGACCTTCGTGATTACAACTACGCTGTCGCCGGCCAGTAAGTACTCCGATTCCTTTCGCATTGCATTCGCGCTTCTTTTCGACGCTTTTGAGCCCTGCCTTTTTGCCTCCCTTGATCACGTTTCCATGACTCTTCAGATATCCTGCGTCACAATGTCTCGACCCCCGCGCTCTACAAAAGCTAATATGGTTTACTTCAGTGCCGGCACGCTCTGTACCCCCGATGGCGAACTATTCATCAAGCCTTGTACCCAGTCCGAGATCGATTTCTATCAATCTGCCAACCGAAGACATCCTGATTTCGCCGACATAATGCCCTTATTCATGGGCTCGCTCATGCTTACCGACCCCACTGAGTCAACAATAGATGAGGCGGTTGCCGGCGTTATTTCTCAGGCTGGAGACCTCAAGACCTCAAAAGAAGAGATTGTCGCCACAGTCGCTGAACAGGTCGCTCAGGCAACGTCGGAAGCACAAAAGGATAGCGGTACCTGGACACCGGCTAAGGACAACAAGATCAAGACGGACAAGGCGGTTGTGCTAGACAATTCCACATTCGGGTTTAAGAACCCTAATATCCTTGACGTCAAACTCGGCGTCAGATTGTGGGCCGACGATGCTCCCCAACAAAAGAAGGAACGCTTCGACAAGATTTCAGCCGAGACGACGCATGGCAGCTTGGGATTCCGGATAGCGGGTATGCGAGTTTACCGTGGATCAGAGGATGCTTCTGAGTTGGATGAGGCGGACTACAAGGTTTACGATAAGGATTACGGCCGAACAACAGTGACGAAAGAAAACGTCGTTGATGAGTTCCGAAAGTTCATCTTCAACAAGAGTGCTGGAATCGACGAGGACCTAGGCAAGGCTGTCTGTGCGGCCTTTGTCCGGGATCTACAAAGGGTCGAGGAGGTGCTCTCACGCCATGAGAGTCGAATGTACTCTTCCTCGCTACTCTTCACTTTCGAGGGTGATGGTCAGGCTCTGCGTAGTGCTATTGAAGAGAACAACGCACTCATCGACGCAGAGGCGGGCATTGGCCAGGCGGCCCGGACTACCAAGAGGGTTGATAGCGGCATCGCTCTGGACGACGAAGACGAGCTGGACGAAGACTCAGACCTCGAGGCATCATTACCACAGATCTACTCGCTCAAGTTGATTGATTTTGCTCACGCCGAATGGACGCCCGGCCAGGGCCCTGATGAGAACTCCCTAACTGGCGTACGGAGTCTCCTACGCATCTTCCAAGAGATGTCGTAACTCACGAAAAAAGATACTGGCACTTTTGATGATCATGACAACAAAAAACACAACGATTCGTTTTGAAATACGTACCCGACCAGAGGGCGGTAAAACGAATGCATTTGCTTAGAGGAACGGCTGGAAATACTCGATACCCCTGTGCTAAGGATCGAAAGGAACATGTAGAACAAAGCTGCGCTCTCCGGCAGAGAACAACTGGCGCACGGTGTTCACGATGATGACAATTTATTTCTCAATTGAAATGTTTTTGGCAATTTGTTTCTTGTGCCTTGAGATTGTTTGATCTCGCGGCCGAGGAACTGGCGTTGATGGAAAGGCTTGGATTATTCGGTGTAAAACATAAGAGATATAGAAAGCATGGTATCAAGGCTGGAGAATCCTCCATGCAGAAGCAGACTCTGGTTTCTGTCTGCCCTCAATGGAATTCTGTTCCTTGTTAATTCTATTTGTGATTGAAGTGAACCAGGAAACTACCCGATAGAAAGGTGTTTAAGTGAAATGGATAAAGTCCCTTTGAAGAGTGCAAATCTCTACATGTCGATGTCGCTTAAACTACTTTACCTAGAGCAATATACTCAGATCCCTTTCTTAACAGCCTATGCTGATAAGTAAAGTAGAACTGATCGAGCCTGACATAAAGGCATAGAGTCTTTTGATACTCAGTTCCGTACCCCAGTAATTCAATTCGTCAAGGTTATCTTGTACATTTGAAGCCTGTAAAAGCCTTCTATCCGTTAGTAAGCCTTCCTCTAATATCTGCTTCAAAAAAGAGATGCCCTTTGCTTTGCGATTAGGTGATAGAATAAGCTAGCACTTCAAATGCGATTTACTGTGGGGATGCTTTTGTCACCTGACGAAGTGGTCCTCAGTCTGCACAGGGCACCCTTGTATCAAGGTGAGCTTCTGGAAAGCTTCCAGCAGCCCCACGCCCGTTATCGCGACGACACTCTTTCATACAAAAAGTCAATGTAGCCGACCATGTCAATTCCAGGCCTGGGCCAGATTCCCACGCAGGTGAGTTCTAAAGAATAATGCTCAACTGTCGATATCAGCCTGTCTAACTTATCTCGAATCCAAGCCCACCGCCTCGACCACCCGCGTCGTCACCCTGCGACCTGCCTGCGAATGGCGCTTCCAAGCCTCCCAGGCGTCTCCCGTCATCGTCAAGCTCCTCTCCGGCACGGCTGAGAAGGACGGCGTCGAGCTAGGCCCTAAGAATGCCTATACTTTCTCCGGCGTCAAGTCCAAGATCCTGACGTGGCACGGCTGCGAGCTCGAGATCGATGGCCGCTGCGACGCCGAGTCTGTCGCCGAGTATGCGAACCCGACCGATAACCCGGCCAATGCACACCTGAACCTTCATGGACAGCTTCATGAAATGCGCCAGACAGCGGCGAGAGAAGGAAAGGAGGGACCAAGGGTGCTCATCGTTGGACCGGCGGATGTGGGCAAGACCACGCTAGCGAGGACGTTGACGAGTTATGCGACAAGACAAGGAAATCAACCTTTGGTGGTGAATGCGAACCCCAGGGAAGGACTGCTCAGCTTACCGGGAACGTTGAGCGCCAGTGTTCTTGCGACTGTCATGGACCCCGAAGCGGTGGATGGCTGGGGAAGCACACCTACCAGCGGTCCGAGCAGCGTGCCCGTAAAACTACCACTGGTGTTCTACTACGGACGCGCATCGCCTGATGAGGATCCGGACTTTTATCGCGAACTTACGAGTAAGCTGGCAGGTAGTGTTAGTGCACGGCTCAGTGAGGACGAGGACGTGAAGAGTTCGGGTGTCATCATCGACGGAATGGGTCTTCCTGAGCAGAGCAAAGATGGGTTCGAGCTTGTCACACATATCGTCGATGAGTTTTCTGGTATGTCATTCAACAAAACCTGTGAATGAGTACCGAAGCTAATGCAAACAGTCAATGTCATTATCGTGATAGGCTCCACAAGCATCAGCTCTGAGCTGTCAAGGCGCTTTG
Source organism: Fusarium lateritium (assembly GCA_014898835.1). Lineage (NCBI taxonomy): Eukaryota > Fungi > Ascomycota > Sordariomycetes > Hypocreales > Nectriaceae > Fusarium > Fusarium lateritium. The sequence continues at coordinate 48,694 of JAAVTZ010000058.1, read as the reverse complement.
GTAGCGAGCGGACGAGCCTAGGAGAGCCCATCAGCGTTGTACCTATGGACAAGTCCGACGGCGTGGTCAATCGCGACGAATCGTTTCTGCAACACGCCAGAGAGGCCGCCATTAAGGAGTACTTCTTTGGTGATTCTAGACGCACACTAAGCCCCCTGATCCAACAGGTTGACTTTGACAGCGTTATTGTGTATCATACCTCAGAGGGTACGCGACATTTGCCAAGTATGGAAAGCAGTTCCACTAACATCTTATCAGAACAATCTTACAATAGCCAGGGAGTTGCGCGGGAAGAGCCCTCTACCCCCATGCAGCACTGGACACTTGCTATCATGCACGCAACGCCGAAGGAATCACCTGATACCGTACGTGCTGCGAGCGTTATGGGCTTCCTGTACGTATCGGATGTTGATGAGGAGCGCCGCAAGATTAAACTGCTTTCGCCTGTGAGCGGACGACTGGGTGACCAGCCGCTCGTGTGGGGGACGTGGCCGGAGCCGTTCATTAATCTCCTCGGATAAGTTAATGTTTCTTGTTCCCTGACATAGAATAACGTCTTTCAAGTTGGCATAATACGGATACGGATAAGGACTTCCGTATGTCTTTCTTAGTGTGAACAGTCTAGACAAGTAGAATACCACATTTCTGCCGGATTGTTTCGTCTTTCTGGTGAGAAAGCTGGCAACTTTTCCATCACACAACTTAGTTGTGCATCTAAGGCTGCGGTGTGTTTGCTGTGTGGTTGGTGTATCTACCTGATTCTCTAAGGGACTCTCTGTTCCAAGATTTACGCCACTCCTTACCATCGTGAGGGCCTCAATAACCCAAACACTGTATCCGTGCCACTCATATCCGTTCCCGCGTGTCCGCTGAAGCTATCTCCTAATCTGGCAACCCTTCCCATCTTAACGCAACACAGGCACCACGGCAGATCCCTAATTATCCCGAAGTTTTACTCACATTGCTTTTCCTGTAGACGCCCTGCTGCATCCGTGATATTAGCCCTCATGCGAATACCCCGCATTCTTGAGGGTGAATGGAGCATTTGTACAAGGCCAAGAGCGTGGATGAGACGCTATATGGAGTACTAGGTAGGGTGAAGTATCGTTTGATGGTGATGGTGTGATGCTTGGGAAACAAGGTGCCTGAGACAAAGGTACCGGAGATACGAGCGGTCTGGTTCGGCAAGCGAGAAGTTTTAGAGATTATTGAGGAGCATTGGAACTTGACGCCCTAGAAGCCAAGATGCAAAGATTCTCGTAGAAGCTTGTCTGCTCGCTCCGGCCTCTTCCCCGGACTTTACCCCGTCCAACTTGAGCCAGGATACTCATCATGTATCAGTATCATTGGCCAATGTCTATTGCCGATCTATAGTTAAATATTATCCTTGAATCACCAGCCCGCTCGTTCTCCGTCTCGGCCATCGGCGACGTCTCCTGCATCCCGGCGCACGGCCGGGCCGGAGTCCAGAAGACGGCGCCGAATGACCGGCACTTGCTAAAGACATTCACACAGTGAATAAGATTCCTTGGCCGTAGATCAGAGAGTAATCACTCATCTCCACCAAGCAAGGTTGCGTGGCTGTGTAGTGCTCCCTCGGTTGATGATATCCGATTCGTGGAAAGCGGGTCAATTGATGGCAATACCGTGAATTCCTGGGCAGCAAAAGCAAAGCCGACAAGTACGATGTTTGATGAAGAGTGACGTCTACATTTATTTCCAATGACCCTCAAGCCCTGTAGTCAGGTCGAGGGTTGGGGTTGTTTCAGGGCAGTTTTGAGAGGATCCCTGGCCCCCCAATTCTTAAGCTTAAATCTTAGCGTGTTTATGAACCAAGAGCCGCCAAAAAAAGGCAAGACCAGGCCGCCTGGGGAAAGGCCTTGGCCACTGATAGGTGCCGGGATAAATGACTTGAAGAGGTTATTAGAGGTCAAAACAAGCAGGACAAGCAACAAAGTGCAACATGCGAGTTGCCGTAAAAAGAACAAGACAACGACAGTGACACTCTTCGCAAGCATTGCCAAGCAATCCCAAACTTATCTCGTCATGGCAGGTGATTGAGAATTGTCTTGGCCGAGGCGAAGCAACAACCAATCCAGTATTGGCCCGTATATCGTCGTATGCCAAGCCCAAGCCATGCCAAGTTCAAACAAGCATTCTCTGAACAAGAGTGAAGCGGCAACATTGAGAGAAAGCGAGGGCAAAAGGAGGCTTGTGATTGGTCGCTCAGTGACTGACGATGGTACATCGGCTAACCTCGTCATGTGGATATTGCTTGATTGCGAATGTTGATGTTGAGGCGGATAAGTTATCGCTTCCCACATGGATCGCTTGCTGACGACAGACGCTAATACAGTAACGGCGGATAACCCGGCACAGTAGTGAATGAAATCGTTAGGCAGATGATTGCGTTGTCATTGACTGATCTACCTTTGCCGTCTGTTTGTGCTCTTTTATCTGAATTGTAGTATTCCGTTGTCCAATCTGGAACTTGATGGTCTATCAAAGCGTCTTCTCCTGCATTTGTTACATACAAACCCTCCAACTCAAGTCTCACAAAGCCAGCCCCTCCCGTGAGAAAACATGGATGGTCGCCGTAGTCGAGTTACTCATGGATGACGAAAATCAAACAAAGCGATACAGCACAGTAGAGTAGCTGGGATACCGGTTATCCAAGGAAAGGTGATGATGATCCGACGCGCGCTTTGGATCCCTTGCAACCCCTCGTGACCTTGGCAGCATAAGCGTTGATTCGTTTGTCTGCCACGAGGTGCCGCATGCCAAGAGTGATACATGGGGATACCTGCATCTCCTTTGTCAAAGCAGAACAAGCTGGAGTCTAGCCAAGTCGCCAGCTTGAATAGCACCAGTGCGACCGTTCGGGTTCCACCAAACTCAATCTTGACGATCCTCTAGATAGCATGCTTGGAAGTTTTCATATGAAGAATGGGGAAATGGATGATAGTATGGATAAACATCTCAATGCTTCTGATTTTCACTCCTGTTGAAGCATTGTATTTGACACTAACCTCTAGAATGCTTGAATATGATAAACGTATTCTGTGTCACATGGAATGATGAATTAGTACCTGGTAGTACCATACGGAGATGCACAGTGTGAACTAGAGTGCGGGGCACATCTCCGCCAGCATAGGTAGTGAGTGGAAACCGAGGTGAGGTGCCCAGGAAGCTTCACTTCCATTTGACTGTGCCTTGCTTGTATTGGATCCCTTGCTATGGCTCCCGTCCTCAGAGTTGGGATAGGTGCCGACCTCCCATCCAGTAGAGCCTCTCTTCTGGGGGCTTTCCAATAGATGTTGCCGTTATCTCTCCGGCCCCTCTCTCTCCTTCCTCCCTCCATCTCGAAAGAGATAAAAGCTGCCACCCTCTCGACCTCCTTCCACGAATCTTCTCTTTCTTCTTTACCCAGACATCGTGCTTCTCGCGATCTCTATCCTTATTCGTCTTACATCCTCAAACCCTCCTTAAGCTTTATCACAAGCCCAACTGGCTGATTCTTTAACCAGCCAGCCCCCAACCTCTCAGCTCAGCTCAGCTCACTCCGGCTTTCGCTTATACCAACACCCATTCGATGGGAGAAACCGAATCCAAATCCGCGAATGGTGCAATTCACGCCACTTCCACGTCGGACTCGTCGACCGTCGCCGCTGGCCAGGACGACCAGCCTCCTATAGCGGAACCCCCAGACCTAGCCATAGAGAAGCCGATCCTTCCTCATACGCTCTCTGCTCATCGCGTCGCTCACGACCTCAAGTCGGACGTTGACGATGGTTTGAGCAGCGAGGAGGCTGCCGCCCGCTTGGTTCGGGATGGCCCTAATTCTATCAAAGGCGCAAAGGGCATTTCTCTGTATGAGATCTTCATACAGCAGATTGCCAATGCCTTGACTGTCGTCCTCATCGCCGTGACCGCCCTGTCCTTTGCTATCTCGGACTACGTTGAGGGTGCCGTTGTGGCCGCCGTCATTGTCCTCAACATCGTTGTCGGGTATGTCTTTGCTGCGTCATATGCCCAGCCAAATTGCTGGAGCTGTCGCTCGCTGCTGCTACAACTCCCCACATCGTTGTCGCATATTGCTATACCCTTCTGTTCCATTTCTTGTTCCTGCTGCCATACGGTGAAGCCTGTGATTTTGCCATGCGTAAGGCCAGAAGCCCCAAGCACTGAGGCCGAATCCTGTGCCATACCCTGAAGCTGACAGTCCAACCACATCTAGCTTCACTCCATTACTTTCACACCCTGCTAACATCACATGCTTCCAGATTGATCCAGGACTACCGCGCTGAGCAGACTATTCAGTCCCTCTATGCCCTGTCCACTCCTAAGTGTAAGGTCATCCGAGATGGCCAGAGTGAAACTGTCAAGGCCGAAACCCTCGTCAAGGGCGACATAGTCTCACTTGCGACTGGTGATGTTGTCCCTGCCGACCTCCGTCTTGTTCAGGGCATCAACGTTTCTACCGACGAAGCACTCCTCACCGGTGAATCCGTTGCCATCAGCAAGAAGCCAGATGCCGTCTTCACCGACCCTGATATGCCAATTGGTGACCGTATCAACCTGGCCTACTCCGGAAGCTCTGTCACCCGCGGTCGTGCCACTGGTATCGTTATCGCTACTGGTATGGAGACTGAAGTCGGTCAGATCGCCGAACTCTTGCGCAAGACCAAGAATGACGACACCGAAAGGGGTACTGTCGGTCGCCTAGTGTTCAAGTTCTACAACTTCAGCCGCAGAATTCTCGGTCTTGAAGGAACGCCCCTGCAGGTCACTCTTAGCAAGTTTGCCCTGCTACTATTCGCCTTTGCCATTCTCCTTGCCATCATCGTCTTTTCCGTCAGCCTGTGGGATATCACCGATGAGGTCCTTCTGTACGGAATTTGCGTCGGTGTCGCTGTCATTCCCGAGTCTCTCCTTGCCGTCTTGACTGTTACCATGGCTGTTGCTACCAAGGCGATGGTTCGTGGTAATGTCATTGTTCGTCAGATGCCTTCTCTGGAGGCTGTTGGTGGTGTCACCAATATCTGTTCCGACAAGACTGGTACCCTGACTCAAGGACGAATGATCACTCGCAAGGTTTGGCTCCGTGGCGATCTATCCGGAACTGTCGAAGGCACCGCCAACCCTTACGACCCCTACAGCGGCACTGTGAAGTGGTCTGCTGATCTAGCCGGAAGCTACCTGAACACGTTCCTCAAGGTTCTGACTCTTTGCAACAACGCCACGGTCACCGATGGCAAGAAGGAGCCAGAGACGGATTCTAGTAGTATCATTACATCTGAGGATGCTGACTGGAAGGCTATCGGTGAGCCAACCGAGATTGCCCTTAAGGTTTTCGCCATGAGATTCGGTCGCAACGTCTCTGGGGGTGACACCCTGGTGGCCGAACATCCTTTTGACTCATCCTGTAAGCTCATGAGTGTCGTATATGTTAACGAGGTTGAACAGAGCCGACACGTCTATACCAAGGGCGCTGTTGAGATTCTCCTCACCAAGCTCACTGAGACTGAAGAGTTCAAAAAAGAAATCCTCGCTAAAGCTGAAGAGCTCGCCAGCCAGGGTTTGCGAGTACTCTGCATTGCGACCAAGCCTATGAATGGCGATGTACAGGACTGTCATGATCGTGCCAAGGTCGAGAATGACCTCCAATTTGTTGGTCTGGCTGGTCTTTATGATCCTCCTCGCCCTGAGACTGCTGGTGCCGTGGCTCAGTGCCGCGCTGCTGGTGTTACTGTTCACATGGTCACTGGTGACCATATCAAGACTGCCACGGCCATTGCCTATGAGGTTGATATCTTGAACAAGGATGTTCCCCTTAAGCCCAATACTGTCATGGCAGCGGCCGACTTTGGCGCTCTTAGCGATGCTGAGATTGACTGTCTTGATGAGCTACCTGTGGTCCTCGCTCGTTGTAGCCCGCTGACCAAGGTTCGCATGATTGAGGCGCTCCATCGCCGCAAGGCCTTTTGTATTATGACGGGTGACGGTGTCAACGATTCACCGGCCCTGAAGCAAGCTGATGTTGGTATTGCCATGGGAGACCGTGGTAGCGATGTCGCCAAAGAAGCGGCAGACATGGTTTTGACCGACGACAACTTTGCCTCTATCGTTACTGGTATCCAAGAAGGTCGACGACTTGCCGACAATATCCAGAAGGTAAGCTGATAATGCCCCTATGTTGTTGATATGACTGCTAACTGGTACAGTTCCTTCTGCATCTTCTGACCTCCAATTTGGCACAAGTCATTCTGCTTCTGATTGGTCTCGCCTTTAAGGACTCAGACGGTTTCGCCGTGTTCCCGCTGTCTCCATTGGAGATTCTCTGGGCCAATCTTGTCACCTCCTCGCCTTTGGCGCTGGGTCTTGGTTTGGAAGAGGCTTCTCCTGATATCCTCCGCCGACCTCCTCGCAGCTTGCGTAGTGGTGTCTTTACCCTTGACTTGGTTCGCGACCAGCTCGTCTATGGATTGTGCTCAGGCTCCCTTTGCTTGTGCGCTTTCATGCTTGTCAACTATGCCTCATCTGGCCAAGGCTACTACGACATGGTCCCTGGTTGTAATGAGGCTGGACATGGCGGCTGCGATCTTGTCTACCGTGCCCGCGCGACAACCTTTTCCACTCTGGCCTTCCTCTTGCTGGTGACCGCTTGGGAGGTGAAGCACTTCCACCGCAGTCTGTTTAACATGGACGAGCGCTGGTCTGGCCCCTTCTCCGTGTTCAAGACCATCTACCATAACAAGTTCCTCTTCTGGTCCGTTGTTGCTGGCTTCGTCATGATCTTCCCCATTGTGTACATCCCGTATCTTAACACCGAGGTCTTCAAGCATAAGGGTCTCACTTGGGAGTGGGGCGTCGTGGCCGGCTGTGTGGTGGTATACATCGGCCTCTTGGAAATCTGGAAGGCGTTCAAGAGGCGGTTCAAGCTGGGTGTCGACTCGCACCCATTGACTCAGGGCCAAGCTGAGGTTTAAGCCCCGGGCGACAGACCATAAAAAGGTGTGATGAGAAGGCGTAGATAGTTGTGAGAGTTGGTGGACAGGTTTTCGGGATATGTGCACGGGTTTCAGATTGTTATTATACTTATTGCTATTATCCTCTAGTCAATACATTTCCTGTCGAGAAAAAAAAGTATGCATCGCTGTGATTACAAAGTCTATTTAATTGAGAGTCAAAACTTTTGGTAGGAGCCCTGGAATCGCTGCACAGTCGGTAATGCTGTAGAGGCCGAGGGTTCTCCAATCGTAATGGTGCCGGCACCTGACGGGTCTAATTCGACACGATTTTGTTCGGTCATGATGGATTCCCTTTATCATCTTATATTTACTCATCCTTGGACTTCTTGATAGGGTTGCCATCCTTGTCCACCAGTCCCTTCTCGCGCATGACCCTGAGGGCATCGTGAATGGGATCCAGCTCGGGCATAGGAGGACGGTGCGAGTCCCAGTAGTTGTCGGCCCATGTGAAGTACTGGCCGTAGTTGCAGGTGAAGAACATGTGGTGAAGAGTGTGGTGGGCGGGACTGTTGATGAACTTTTCGAGCCAGTGGCCAGTGATCATGTCGCCGTCGTGGATGAGGATGGTCCAGATCTGGACGCAGACGAAGAGGAACATGTAAAGGTGCTTCTGCATGGGGCAGATGTAGACGAAGACACTATTCGAGTTAGCGGGGAGCTGCAGTTGCTGGATGAGACATTGTTGACTTACTGGTAGGGCAGAGACTGAAGGTAGCCGTCGACAGGGTGGAAAGCAATGGCAGCCCAAGGGGTGGGAACTGAAGCTCATGTTAGCTCGGTTATTGGTGAGATAGGAGAGCTTGACTTACTGATCCACTTGTGGTGAGGCTTGTGGACATACTTGTAGATGCTGGGGTGGTGCTCAAGTCGATGAATCCAGTAAATACCAAGATCATTAAAGACCATGTATAGAAGAGTCGACACGCCTAGCCACCACCAACCGTACTCATCGATCCTAGTGTACAACAAGCTGTGGCCTCGCACCTCTCCAAGGAAGAAGGGTAGCGTAAGGAGGTCAATAATGGGGATGGCGAAGAAACTGGACTGGATCTCGAGCTTGATCTGGTTCTTGAGGAAACGAGGGTGATATTCGAGACGGCGGTCAAAGACCAAGTAATATGACAGAGCGGCGGAAATCACGTAGATAAAGGCGGCGCCGAAGCCGGCGATCATGAGGATGGAGGCGCATTGGCGATAGATGTCGTCGCGAGGTAGCGAAGAGCCAAAGTTGAGCGAGTACTCATCATCAAAGTTCTTGGAAGAGTCGGCGAAAGCTGTTGAGTTTCCGTATGTTGTCGATTGGAGTTGTGTTTGTTGGGGGAAGAAGTATGCGTATCCGTGGTCAAAGACGTAGGGGTCGAGGAGCTCGAGTATGGCGTCCATGATGGTCTGGTTTGTGAAGCGATTGAATCCTACTGCGACACCAAGTTGAGAAGATGGATGGAAGAAAAGAGGGAGAGATTGATAACAGATCTGATCAGGTCAGGCAATTTTTATTAAAAGAGACATGCACGTCTCCGCAGAAATCATTGAGAGTCCCTTGTCTTGCCGGACAGCGGTGTCTCTCGGGCATTAGGTTCACTAATTAATTTCAATGAGCAGCAGCAGGTCCCCACAAGGGTCCCCACGCCAGACCATAGAGGGGGGTTCGCTAAGCCGTTGTGCCTGGATTTGCCCATCTTGATCTTATCGTGATTGGAGCGGGGGGGCGTGTGCTCAGATCCCTTGTCATCCAATTCCCGATTTTTCTCTCTTGATTTTTTTTCTGGAAGAGAAAACGAATACGAACTAGAGAACGGCTACCTTATCCACAACTTCTCCCACCCGCAGCCAATGATGCAATACGCTTCACGGTCGGAACCTGGGCTGCCGGATCATGCTATCTTCAACCTCGCGCATCCCTATGCACTTTGCCTCGAGGTTGCTATCGCCGTCTGTATATCCGACGCTCTTTTCGTGCTGCGTGATCTTACGCGCCCAGTCCTCGTTGTCGATCGCCCATGTTCCCAGCGTTTCGAAGCCGTGCTTCTTGTACAGCCCGTGGCCTTCAACCGAGGAGACGATGAGCGTCGGGGCGTTAGCGGCGTCCGCCTTGTCGGTGACAGATGACAGGAGACGCCCGCCGATACCTTTTCGTTGGTACTGGGGGTGGACCATGAGATGCATCACCTCTGGGCCGCATCGTGTTAGCAACATGACAAAAAACTCATGGACGATAACAAGCAATTGAACGTTAAAAAGCGCACCGAAATGATCTTTTCCATCGACAGCCTTTTCTTTGGAGGCGTCTATTTCTTCACTTCGCGCATTGAACCATTCCCACAACTCTTTGTTGTGCTCTTTGATGGTCCAAACTGACGGCGCAGGCGGGCTCGCGTTCGAATTCGGCTTGTTGTGCACCACCTCCTTGTACCGTATAAACCCCGCCGTCTCCCCCGCCTCATCCTCTGCCACCAGAAAGTGCTGTTCCGGGTTCTGCAGCGCCGCGCGCGTTGCGATCGGGATCAGTTCTCTAGGATGGCGCTGGAAGAAGGCTGCGTAGAAATCATGGTATTCTTTCAAGGCTTCGTAGTGGATGGTTGCGATGGTGTCGCTGTCGGCCAGGGTGGCGGGGCGGACTGTGATGACGCTCATGCTTGTTCAGTTACTTGTATAGGTATGTATCGGAGCATGAGTACGGAAAAGGGGAGTTTTTGGCTTTTTTATTATTTACCACGGAGTGAGGCGATTTTTGATGGGGTTTTGTATGATTCCTAATGAGGAAGCTGGTGTTTTGGGCTGCGCTTTTACGAGCCCGTGTGAGTCAGCCGGTGACAATCCTAGAACAGAGGATCTTTTGGATACAGTAGCTCGATTTTAGTATCTGTCACCATACGGAGCTTAACTACGCTTTGAGATGCTATCGGGACCTGTGTTGTAATAAGATAGTTTATCGGTGGACAGTTTCTGAGACTTCATAACTTGGTACTAACGCAATGATTTGTTGACTAGAACGCTGGACTGGATCAACTATAAATCGAGATGAAGATACTCACTTAAAACACCGAGAGCTCCCAATTTTGTGGTTCTCTTATCTTTGTATCTAGAACAATTGCGTGGTAGGGTCCTGAACTGCTTCTGTATCGCGTGCTGGGTTTGTGCAGATGGCCTTCGTATCGCTGCAAGTATGGATGCTAGAACTCGACTTTCCCGCCAGGCTTTATTTATCATGAAATCCAATAGACAGAAAACAAACCACATGAAGTTATGCGACTCTTGGATACGGCAAAGAGAGTAATATGGTTATGGCCGGAGGCCTTTTCTGAAATTACTAGCCTCAATTGAAAAAGTGCTGCAGCTTGCACGCAACTCTGCCACAATTACCCCAGATCCAGATCAACTTTGATGGAGGAGGCTTCGATGAGGCTCAAATAGAATGCACACTGTGCCAAGATGTGGCTGAACAAGTCATTTGAAGCTTTGACGGGATCCTGCATGGTTAGGGCAGATCTTCAAAAGTAGATAAGAATTTGGTACAAAATTCCCATGAAACAGTCATAGAATTTTCCTAGGACATGGTGTTTCTCCTTAAATCTGATACCTTTTTTAGGATTAATCATGGTATCCTGTGGAAGTTTTAGAGCGGCCTTCCAGTTTGTGACGGGCAAGCTGGGTGGCCCAAGCTCCACTTTCCCCGTGCTGCTTAGTTACTGTATGACATCGATGGACAGCTGGAGCCTTGACATCCAATTTATGGAGCTTGTTGGTTGTTGGTTGTTGACATGAAAAATCAATGTCGACCTCAAATTAAATTGCACCACAGCGCTCTCAATACCTGGATGATTCACTGACACCATCTCTTGCTTCGCACAGAAGCCTTTCTCCGACAGGGCTGTAACATGAGATGAGCTCATGGATGTGTCAGCAAAATGTCGCCAACGATGCTAAAGACGATCCGGTCTTTGAAGGACTCTACGTTCGAAGCTTGCGCGGCCATCGGCGCGCACTTGAAAACATCAGAAGATGAGGCCAAGGCTAAGGCCAAAAAGCGCGACTTCAAACCCCTCGTCGTTGAACTAAGGCTCCTCGGAGGAGCGCTCTACAGTCTTGAGTCTCTCATCACGGAATTAGACAATGATACTTCCGCCGACAGCACCCTCGGGATTACGCCCAGCGCAGCCTCAGCCTCGGGCTCAGACAATGACACTGAGTGGCCATTAATCGACGGGTGTGAGATGCTGGTCTCCGCCCTGAAGTCGTTCCATTCTTACGCCACCTCTGATGGAATCAAGGCTGCCAGATCTTCGCTCCTGGACATTCGCTCCAAGCTCGCGTTTGTTCTCGGATCTTCAGATTCGCTGGAGGATATCGCGTTGCAGTTCTCGATACTGGGCTCAGACTCGATACCTCAGCTTATGGTTCAGAAGGAGGGTGACCCTGAGGCGATTGAATCACCGACACAGACGAGATACGACGACGAGCATGGGGAGCCAAGCCCGGAAGATGTCTCGGCTTGGCTGATGATTCTTAATTCTCCGGACAATGACCGTGAACCAGCGGAATACAACAGAGAAACTGCACTGGTACAATCACGACGAATTACAGAGCCAAAGTATCGGGTGGCGGCTACGAGGTGGCCAGAATATGCCGAGAAATACTGGCAAAAGCTTCGGCCGCAAGTCTGCTCTCTCTTTCGTATCCAAAAATCGTACAGCTTCGTGCAATGGGTTTTGGAGTATGCCAGAGAGACGTATCCGCGTACCTTGGGCTCCTTGGCCCTATCTCCAAGGCTTCTTCTCGAACTGACAGATGCACTTTGCGATGGATCTATCTCATCACTTCACGTTGCGGCTGCTCTTGGGTTGCCCAATCTCTGCAGAGATCTTCTTTCAATGGGAGCTGATGTCAACCAGTCTAGCATCCTTGGGACGCCACTCTTTTGTGCCCTTATGGGTAGCAAAGTCCTTGTGACCCGTACGGAGCCAGAGTCGTGGGCTTCGCTGCTTGTTGGCGGTGATTCCAATGTCGATCAGGCCGCAACCATTTTTTTGCTCGTTGAAGAGGGCGCAGATTGCACTTATCGGTACCACTGGAACAATGCTACCGAGGAGGTATCACTCGCTGGGTTGGCTTTTTGGACAGCAATGACGAGTAAACATGAGGCTATCTTCACCCGCATTGTGAAAGGAGGGGGTACTCTTGATAAGGCGTTTCAGCACCTCTTGCAACGGGAGACATTGATCAAACGTGGCCTGCTTCACAAGACAAGGTTTGCGCGCTTACTCACCTACGTCTACGACCTGACGTTGCTTGATATCGAAAGGGAGGGATCAGACTACCACGAACTGCAAAGTCTAGTATCCCAGGCCATGAAGCACGCTAATGTCAAGTTCGCCCCCTCGACAGACGGTAAAATCGAAACACTAAGTGATAAGGGCCTCACAGAAGCCATCCGGAACGCCGTGTTGGACTTCAATGCGACACTGGTGGAACGTTTGACGAAAGATCCTAGGTTCGATCCTAACTTGCCGTACGACAGTCACAGACGTTCTGGTACAATTCTACATATGGCAACAGAGGGCTCGCAACTTGAGATCATGGACATTCTTATCCGTGCTGGGGCCGATGTTAGAGCAAGAGACTCGAGTGGCCGTACACCAATCATGGTAGTCGAAGAGGTCAACTCCCTCGCGAAGCTTGTTTTGGAACATTCAGCTCCCACTTATGATACAGACAAGGGTGGCCGCACAATCTGGCACCTCGCTGCGGCTACGAATGATGTTGATCTGCTCAAATTTCTTTGGGAGAATGACCCCCATAAAGCTCGCAACCTTGTGGCTGTGTGCGAGGATGGGCATACGCCATTGAGGGCGGCCTTCTCTTACATCAAACAACTTGAGGTTCTTCCCAAGGGCTCGAAGGGAATTGCACCGTCAGCAGCCCGGTTTCTGCTGAATAATTGTCAAGATTATATACATGCAGAGGGCAACGAGCAGCTAGCCCAATGGGCCATTGAATGGGGTAATCTGCCACTTCTCCAGAAAATATTTGAGCTTATTCCCCAAGCCAATACAAATAACGAGTCGCTTCTCCGGTCGCTAAACATATCGGCTTCTCCGGGGCTTGTCTCGTTGGTTCTAGACAAGTGTCAAGGCCTCCCTCATCAGTTCCCTGACGGCAAGACAGCAGCAGAGACTGTCATAACCAATATCAAACTCTTCAACAATCGACATGGATTTGCCAAGCCGACTGCACACCCGTCATGCTTTCCAAACATGACGCGAACCGCTTACATGCAGCTTCTCACGCCAGAAGTTCTCGAATCGCGGGATAGCCGTGGACGATGTCTCTGGACACGATTCTGTAATGATGTTCTTCCATTGCTTAATGGTCCATCGGCTGAACACCCTTCGAACATTTATTTCTTATCCGCATTCATCCGCATGGCCATAGGATGTCTGGTTGACCGTGGTGTCCTTGCTGAGTATGAAAAGAGGAAAGGAACATGGGCGGTTATGCCAATAACCTTAAAAGGAAACGGCAGTCGTCAACCTAGTTGGGAACGCTGGCAATTCCCGTTCATCGCTGCTGTTCTCGATTCATCGTTAAATGACGAGAATCTTGATGATGATGGCCGCGACAGAAGTACCGAAACTGGCTCTGGACAGCTAATTAATACTTCCAGTGCGGTACTTCTTCTCCAAGCGGCAGTCCATCTTCGACAACCAGAGCTCGTGAGGTTACTGGTTCTCAGTGGCATCGATGTGCATAAACCTTGGGTAGATCTCGCATACAAATCAGTTTTTCAGCTCTTTTTGACTGATTGGCCCGTGGACGTTGCAATGCTCCAGCCACTACTCAGCAACACAAAGCCTCAAGAGATTATCGCGCAGCAACACGAGACTTTTCAGGTGGTTTTGTGTATACCTGATGATACAATAGCTGTGGAGGTAGTTGGTCGACTTCTTGAACAGGGAATGGATCCTAACAATCTTGCAAGAACCAGGTGAGTCTGACACGATGAACGATGTAGGCTATTGCTGGATTGAATGGACTCTAACATGTTCGCAAATACAGTTCAGTACCACATCAACCGCCGCCGCCGCCAATTCTGGTGCAAGCGATCTCGGAGTCCAAACCTGAGATAGCACGCTTCTTGATCGAACGCGGCGCTGATGTTGGTTTAGCGCAACCAGATGGATACAATGCCTTGATCGCCGCCGCCGGGACCGGTCAAGTTGTGATCCTGGAATCTATCATCGAGAAGGTGCCTGGTGATTTCAACTGGAAGTGCGTCTACGAAAAGGACGGGGATGTCTATAATGCACTTCAACTTGCTGCAGCTGGGGGGCATCGCGACTTCGTGGAAACACTCTTGGAAGCTACGCCGTTGCATGAGGAGATAAACGCAATCACCGCACGAAGTGGTAGATCCCCGGCGCATCTGGCCGCCAAAGCAGGATCAGTGGATTGTATCAGGATCTTGACCAAATTTGGAGCCAACTTTCAAGTCAAAGATTTTTCTGGCAGAACACCATTCTTCTTAGCCCTCCTAGGCGGTAATCGGGAAGTGATCGAGTATCTGAAGGAGCATCTCCCAGAACCCGATAACGGTCAAGATCTTGGCATCTCACTACAGGGGCCTCCGTCAGACAGCTCCTCTGATAGTGAGATGATGGATGCGCCATTAGACGATCAAGCTTCCCATGGAGTCGAAGCGATAGAACAAAGACGAATGGGCGCCATGGTAGCAAGCTCGATTGAACGCCATCAGCTCAGCCGCGACTCATTATTCAAGCCGTTTCTTGACCACGCTTCGAAGAATGATCTAGAGTCCGCAATCATGCCTTGTGGAGGTTGTACTCTTCTCAGTTACACAGCCGCGCATTTTCTCATACGTCCCATGATTGAACTTCTAGACCTAGGGTTCAAGGGCTTCGTGACTGGCTGCGACACGCACTGGCCTGATGGTTACAACGCCCTTCTCAATGGCTGTCTTGGCTTGCAACAGCTTATGGCATATAACATTTTTATTTCGCCTGAGAAGGCGTATTCTTTTTTCGAAAAATGCCTGGACGCCTATCTACAAGAGGGCAGGTTGTGGTTTCATCTGCCAATCTCTCCAATCTACGCTATCTGCCAAAGCCAACAGATTATAGCACGGCCCGGTGTGGAGCATCAGAGTTCTGTTCTCGACATATTCATCAATCATCTGAAAGACCATGCCGAAGAATACTGGTAAGAGCCTCCCGAGACTAACTGAGATCTTCTGCTGACAATCACAGGACCTTGATGGAGAAGTCGGGGCTTACCGGCACGCATGAGTTTTCCGGATACGAGGATACCGTGACTAAGGTCTTACGCTATGCTGTGAACTTTCGGAGTCAAATTTATGAACCAGATTCGGAGCTCAAGAATGCCGCAAGAACTGACCCTACCGCCTTGCATGGTCTGGTGAAGAGCTCCGTCGAAGTGGTCAACTGTGAGCCGTTTTGTTCGATGATCCGAATGTTAATAAAAAACGGGGCCGATGTCAACGCACAAGATGGGGACCTCAGCACACCTCTCCATCTGGCTGTCGAATTTAGCCCTTTGGCCTTGATCGAAGTGCTCCTCCAGGAAGGTGCGGATCCAAATGTCTTGGATGACGAGGGTCTATCTCCTTTGGCTCGGGCGACCGCTGTCAAGAAGATTGATGTGGTTCGCTGTCTATTGAAATATGGTGCCGATCTAAGAACCTTCATCGGCACGGGTTTCGCTCGCGTGGGTTTCGCTGATATTGGCGATGACTTGGATGTCCTACACAATATGTTTGGGCTGGGTCTAGACCCTTACAGTATTGCATTGGACGAAGCGAGCATCCTCACAACCATGATTCACTGGAATCCTCAGACCAGGACCTACGCTCTGAACGGCAGCTTCGACTTTTACCGACTGGCAGAACAGGAGCCATACCTCTTGAGCAGGGCTGTCTTTAATGGGTTATACTGGCCTATCGAGCTCAAGGCAATTCTACGACGCATCCCACAAGAGCATCGCGCATACCTTATTAATTCTGAGCCGCAGGCTGATCTTACTCCGGGATGTTTGGCTATTCGCGAAGACAACGTCGAGTTTTTGAAGCTGTTCCTCGAAGCTGGATTTGATATTGAACGAGACTGGCACGACAAGGGGTCAGCTTTGATGTACGCCGGAAGCATTGGTGCCTTCAAATCGTTCAAGATGCTTGTTCGCTGCGGTGCCCGGTTTTCATACCTTACGACTGGTAGGCGAGGTGAAACTATCGCCAGGTCTGTGGTGGAAGCGACTAAGGTCTACCCCAAACTACTGCAGTGGCTCCTTGTCGGTCGCTTCTACGAGACAAAGTATCTCACTGAGGTAGAACACTCCGGGGCTTTTACAGCTACTAAGCCGTGGTCAGGTCCACGAAAAGCAGCGTATAGGTTTACCGGCATTGGCGAGCAATACCCCTGGCTTCGTAGCGAGTCTACGATAGACTATCTCGTTCGGATGGCGAAATTACGAAAGAGTTTGAAGGGGATGATGTTACCTGTCAGTCTTGTCGACTAGGTTGATGAGATTTGTCATGTGGCTTTTTGATATGGAGATAATACCATATCTAAGTGTACAAACTACTATGTACTATATCAAGTTTGCCAATGGATTTACAACTGTTGTTGGATTTAGAGATTGGATACCACGGTGCTTCAAATAGTGTATTGATAGTATTGTTCGTCAAGAATGGTTGCGCGAACTAGCAACTTATAAGATATAATATCCTAAAACTTATCATAAGGCTCCTTGGAGTCTAGGTCATAAGATCATGTGAATTCTACATTTATTACAAGATTTAATGATACTAAAGACATGGAAGAGCTATGCGTCTATACCGGATCTTTCTCGAGCCCCGAGGGTGGTATGCGTTTATATAGTCGGACCTACCCCCCGGTACCTGGCATTGGTCAACGAAGGAATGCTGTCAAGCCACATCGAAAGAATAGTGTCTTCCAAGGCTTTGGGTGGCTTTCGGAAACGCCACGAATCCCGGGATCATGGTAACACTTCCTCGGAGGTCATGCATGACGAATAAAGTACTTGATGAACTAAACCCTTGTGTTCACAAAAGCCCTATCTTAAGGATATCCTTCATATGACGGCCATCTTCACCTTTGACACAATTCCCATTCCCTTCAAGAGCCTCTGATCAGGTGACGGTAGTTCAGTTGCAGAGTTACTCAAGCCAACATCCAACAACTCAAATACATCCAATAAACTAAACGCATATCCCAAAGAAAGCTCACAGAATGGATTCATCATTAGTCCGTCCTTGTATCCTCGGTCCCGATACCAACCAAACCGGTTGCAAATCAACCTAAACGCCATGGCAAGTAACAACCACGAACCGTCTTGGGGGCTAAAGGTTAAAGTCACGGGAACGCCGTTGGTCGAAGAACCCACCCCTTTCTTGCTTCTTGGCAACATCATCGTAGAGCATTTTCTAGAAACCGTTAAAACGGAAGATTCTAGTTGGGGGGTTGGGTTTGAGTTCGAGAACGGGGGTGAGATGGATGAGATTTGCCGATATCATCGAGATCAGTTTGCTGGACCTAAAGATTACACTTCTCGATAAGTTGGTAAGAACTAATATCGTAAAGAACCAGTAGTTCGTCTGTCACGATAAAGTTTCGGGGGTTTTGGAGCGCTGTAGAAGAGGTCGAATCTGGAAGTGGGCACAAAGGTGGTTGAATTGGTTGAATCATATCATTGATTGTGAATTATAGTCGTGACTTCATTCTCTAGGTCGTTAAGAGTACATACAGGTATTCCTAAACTTCAAACATTCCGCCGATGCATTGTACAAAAAAAAAAAAAGATTCCCATATTCAACGCCGTATATCATGGCCATTGCCTTTATTTTCCTAGCTCTTTCTGACTCAAATTGGCGAAACTACCATTATCACATACTTGACGTTGCCATCTGTATCCTTAAGAGGCGTCCAGTGGCTCATCATCTTGGCTGGCTTTTTATGCGAGCCATCCACGCTGTCGCCACTCAACGTCCGTGTCATATTGGCCCGGCGGGGAATGTGGTTTGCGAGAGCGAGGTCGAGAGAGACAGACTTGCCGTCACGAACGACGAGATCTCGGACTGTCGATTTGAACGCCTTTGTGACTGAAGGAAGCGTAGACTGCTCGGTCATAATGTCAAAGATATCCTTGCCAATGATGGCCTCACCCGGCATGCCAAGATCGAGTGCGTCAAGCATATCCTTGGAGTAGAAGGAAACACACAGCTTGGGTGGATACTTCATCTCCTGGTCGAGGGGCATTGCACCCAGGGATGCTGGATAAGAAGGAACGTGTTCGAGAACCATATATCGAGCATATGTTGTCATTAACATCTCAGGTTGATTGGAGAATCTCCTGATGACGCTTCGCGTGCTGTATGTTTTATCCAGGGTTGTGGGACCAGCTGATGACCGGGGTCTGTCGGAGCTGCGACGAGGACTCAATGGTGGCGACAAGGGAGGGGGAGGAACCTTCTTGAAGGACTTGAAGAATCCTCCCTTCTTGGCTGTCTTGTGATGGTTGTTCTTGATGCCAAGAGCTTCCTCAGCTTCGGGCTCGCCTTGAGATCCGTCGCTAGCCCAGCGAGAGCTGCTACGGTCAGTGGCCTTGTCTTCTTCGGCGGCACCATAGGTCAAGATCTTTACAACATCGTCAGTGCCGTGTATCGAGGATGAGACGTCAATCTGGGCGCCCAAGAAGAACTTCGTTTTTCCGGTAGAGTCAAGCAGCGGGCATAGGAATAGAAGATTCCAAAAAGGTGTTCCATCCTTTCGGAAGTTCAAGAGCAACTCTGTACACTCATCATTACGCCAGATTGCTGAGCGCATTTTGGCAATGTTGTCTCGATCGGTCTGTGGTCCTTGAAGAAAGCGGCAATTGTGGGCAAGCACCTCATTTCGCGAATAACCCGTCAATTCCTCAAACTCGTCCGAAGCATAGATAATAGGGTTTCCTGATCTTGCGGGATCGCTAAGACAGAAAGAGCCCTTGAGTCCGGGGTAAGGATTCGGTGGTGAGTCACCTTCTGCGTCGAGGGAGAGAGCCAGACTGGTGCATTGCGATAGTTGTTGCTTGACAAAATCGGGAAATATTTCTCTGACAATGCGCTGCTCGATGTAGGCTTTGGACTCTAGGAACATGTTTTCCAGGCTTGGAATGAGTGATGTTGTAAGATGCTTGATGTTTGTGTTGAGTGCCTTGGACATGGGTGAAGGAAGACTAATTGGTGAGGTCGCAGTGATGGACGTATATGAGGTTGATATTGTCGATAGTTGAATAACGACCTGCTCCAAAGATTGGATATAGTCGCGAATCTGTTTACTGGTAAGTATCTCGATTAGATTGCGCTGACTGCTCATCTTACCTTCATCAAATAGTCGACATTCTGGCCGAGTCCTCGACTGGCGGCGAACTTCCACAACTGACCACTGGCAGCTGGGTCGCTCATAACCATATCAAACATGTCGCGCCCAACAAGGTCGGGAATAGGTAATTCACCAGAACCATCTGACTCAGTGAAAGCAATACTGGACCGTTGGCTTCTTGACGAAGCTACTGAGTCGATGCTCCTCAGCCTCTCACCAGACCACTGTCCTCCACCATTGCTGTACATGCCCGCGCGCGGTGTGCCATCAGGGTGGTAGTCAGTATATTGCCTCAGAATATCCTCATTGGTGTGTAGTGAGAGGCCAGAATTGCTGCGCAGGCGATATGATGAGAATTTGGCGCTCTTTGGGCGACTTGATCTGCTTTTGGGTGGTGATTGGAGACCCCGCAGAGATGAGGCGACGGGATCTTGGTTGGAGAGCGACGATGCTGTGGAACGACGACGGTCGAAATCGGGGATAGAAGGGATGGGAGGAGGTTCGAATGATCGAAGAGCATTAACGGTAGGCATTTTATTATTATGTCCCTCCACGCGCACGCGGGGGATAAGACAGTCCGGGTGTTGTTTTGTCTCAGAAGTTTGGGTTTGGGTTTGGGTGCGCTGCGATGCGATGCGACACAAGATTGCGCAACGGCGTTATTATGACGGTTGAATGTTTCAGAACGCCAGAGTTAAAAGAGAATTAAATATGGACGCTCCAAAATAAAGAGCAAGAGAGAATAGCGGTGTCTTGTTTGTTTGTTGTTGATGATGTTGATGTTGTTATTTGAGAACGACAGTATATGTTTACAAGGTCATAGTATGTATCAGAATGGATGGATGGAAGTCGAGAGAAGAAAGGAAGGAAGGAAAGAATGGGACCTCATAGCCAGTTAGGTCAGGTCAAGTCAGGGTCAGGTCAATCCCAATGGAAGGCAAAGCTCGCGAGTCGCGGAGCAGGAGCAGCCCACGATCGCTTAATACTACCTTGGCTCCTGCCTCTTGTCGTAAGAGAACCTAACGACCTGACTGACTCGTTCTCTGTTCGGTATGTGATTTAGTGGACCACACCTCTCAGGGATCCATATCCTCCAGCGACCGCACGCTACAGCACCCAAGCTTGCGGGGGCGGGCCAACTCGGGTTCGTGCAACCTCGTAGCCGTGTGCCACTGGGCGTCCAGTGGCTTCGAAGGCTTGTCCTTTTTTACATTTTAGCGCCTCGTGAGCGTAGACGGCACACTTGCCCAGTGGAGGATAAGAGTCCGGGCAAGCTGAACCCTAGCACTAGAGACCCTAGGCCTGTGCCTGGGATACAGTTGGTCGGGTCGGGTCTCTGCGAGCCCGGGCTAGAGAAATGCAAAATGGGCAGCCTACAGGGAATAGCCATGAGAGATTGACCCTGCCGGGCTCTTGACTCGACTCTCGGACCTTGTACCTAATGCGAGACTATCAAGGCTAGCAAATCAACCATCAGCGGATCGGTCCAGAGCGTGCGGTGGCTTGACAAAGGCGTCGATCCGGTTGCGGGCTACGCTCCCAAAAGAGGAACGAGAAAAAGTAAAGGAAAGGAAAAAACCTGAGATCTACGATCCGACAACACGGTCGTGGACTGGATGGTATGGACATGGCGTTTTTTTTTGTCATTATACTCTTGGTTGGGTTAAGATCCAACGTTTTTCTTTCTCTTTCGCCTTCTTCTTCTTCGATAAAAGGAACTATTTCATATGAACTCTGGTTCAGGCACAGAAAGGTTACGCGCGTTGTCGAGAAATAGGCACCAAAAAGGGTAATTCATAGCAAAATGCCATCCCCACCCGTCGTTCTCTCTTTTATGCGAGCTGTGAAGCTGTCAGCACAGAGTCAATTGCCTTGATCAATGCAAACACTTTGGCTAGAGTCAATCAGGAGGATCGACAAGGGTTGTTGATGCAACCAAGCCATGACAACCATGTGCAACGCATGCGTGTGCATGTGCTTGCGGTGGAGCCTCGACAATCAATTCATCTGAAACATTTGAGGTTGCATTGAGACCTGAGACCCTGGTTCAATTCGACATGATTTAGCTGCTCAATTTCTTTAGCAGCTGCTAGATTTGGCTATGATATCAAGACCCAATTCTACGAGAGGGAGATTGGGGATAAGGTTGGGTTGGCATTTTAAATTTTCCCATCATCTTCCCGTCCCCGGCTACGCAGTACGACTACGACCACGAGATCGTCATCGGGCGGTCCATGCAAAAGGTCCCAGCCACAGCAAGTCTACCGAGCTTCCTGATCGACGGGCCAAGGTCTATCCTTGTGACAATCACCCTTACTTGGCTATGATGAGCGGCAACTAAATTCAGGACGCGCACGCGAGCAGTTGAGTTGATGTCAGCGTAAGCCAGCAGCAACAACCGCAGCAGCAGCAAGAATCCCATTTGAAATGAGTAATATCGATAAATTCGCCGAACCGCGTCGGCCCGTTGAGTAGATGTGTTGGTACCAGATTGAATTAGTGCCACGCCGTCATGTCTCGGACCCCGTGTTGGTTGTTGATAGCTGATCCCTGCATCATCACACCCCGTCGAGCGTCAAACCCGGCAATTTGGTATGCTTTGCTTTGTCCGTCTGACACCTGCATCGAGAATCCTACCGTAGTCTGCACCTGGCCTTCAATTACTCATCGTCCAATTTCCTTGGTGCATTATCTACGAACTTTGTATCACGCAAGATTACATGCCCTGTTTGGCAGCTGCGATACCACCTTAGCCTGGACATCATATTACCCTGCAGTTTGTTCTTGTTGGTTGCAATCGCGAATCGCATATAGACAAGCCCCCAACAACAAAAAACAAACCCCTCTGTTTTGGCATCCTTGGGACTGTCATGCATTGCTTGGACGCGTAACGCCATGACCTAGCTTGTTCATGCTTCTTCTCCCCCTCCATCTCCATCGCACAGACGTCCATTCCAATCCATCGTGGAGGGTCCAACGGCACGTGCGGCTGATGCTTAGAGCCTCACTCGGACCCAAAGCACAGATGCGGCTGTACAATCTGATTGTCAAGAGGGTGTTCACCATGCATCAGGTACCGCTGTGGCTTTGTTTTTGTTGGTGAACCATCAAAGCATTGTCAATTGTCTTATCACCGAGGATGCATGTGCCAAACAAACTGACATTGTAACCTCACTCATGCTGTAAACAAGGAGTCGCTCAGGGATTCGACAATAATCTGGACTTCCTCTGCCAAATTTTTCAATTAAGATCACCAATTACGGCTTTATTGTATGATACAATCACAAAACTCATTACAAGGCTTCCGGATTTCGCTGTATAATTATATAAATGCCTAAAGATGATGTGATTTAAGTAAAAGGTACGGTATACTACGTTCTACCCTGGATTTTCCTCGAGCCCCGAAGAGTGGTTCTTTTCTGCCAGGCCATGACAATGCATCTGCATCTGCATCATGTAGATCCTCACACCATCACGACTCGTCTCCACGTTGCAGAGAATTTTGCCTTAGTGCTACAACACCTGCATGAGTCGCTAATGGTCTGAGAAAAAAATCCCTTGGCTTCTCCTGCGGGGAAAGATCCAGTGCCTGAGTCTTTGAAAGCTGAAACGCACCGGCGGCATGTTCCGGTGACGCTAGAACGTTCGCCGATGGGTAGATGGGGTTTGATCTTGATTGGTTTGAGTCTTTCTCGACGACTATCAACTTGGGGATTTGTGGTTACTGATGGTGAGTGTGCTATATCCTTTCTATTGTTGTATCACTGTTCTAGTGTAGTAGTTTCCTAGGAATCTGGTCGTCTGTTTGTTGCTAGACATGCCTGAGGTTGGATACTTAGACTTGGCTGTGGAAAATGATTATTCGCATCCACCAGCGGGCGTTCTCAACTTGTGACATAACACAACTGATATGAAGAATTGGGAATAAGCACGGGTATATGGTCTTGATCCAGGCCACAAGAGAGTTTAGTGATGGCTCTCAGCGCACAAAATAAGTTCAGTGCAGTAACGAAGTTCCCGATACTGAAGTGACGATAATAGATGAACAACTCATCATCAGTCATCTAACTTTAGTTTACTAATATTAGTTGTTTAATGCATGAAGTGTTAGAAACTGTTGTTTTAATTGAGAGTACTGAAGTTCGATAGACAGTATGCAAAGTGTTCGTTGTTCTGCCGCACAACTCCGTTTGTCGAGAGGCTGCATGCACTAAGCTCTCGATACACTAGATATGGAAGCTCTTTCATCCCAACTCCTTGATTCCAACGCCTCGACCTCTTTCATCCTGGCTTCTCGAATCGTCCAATTGAATCCTCCTCACGGGGGCAGTGAATCACTGCCTCCCCTCTGCCTCTATATTTAAAGGCTTCTCTCTATATTGAAACCTTTCATCCTTTCCCTCCCCTTCATCTCATCCTTCTCTCCTCTCTCCCT
Source organism: Fusarium lateritium (assembly GCA_014898835.1). Taxonomy (NCBI): domain Eukaryota; kingdom Fungi; phylum Ascomycota; class Sordariomycetes; order Hypocreales; family Nectriaceae; genus Fusarium; species Fusarium lateritium. The sequence continues at coordinate 24,815 of JAAVTZ010000058.1, read as the reverse complement.
TTCTTTCCAATTACCTTTTACTCCTCCATAATCTCATCCATTATCGTTCACTTAACTTACTCCTGCTTCTTCTCAACTTGATTCACATCTACACAAGTTCATCAACTTGGGTCAGCGCCTCGATCTTGCGATCTCCGGTCGCTACAACATCCATCGAGATCTTTCTAGAGTCGCATCAGTCTCTTGCGCTGTTCTCGCCTCAAAGATAATCCTGCTGTGGCTCCTCAACATCCCTCCGAAGCCTGATCGGAGCCTTTTGTTTCCTTCTTTGACGTTGTCTTCTTGCAAGACACTCCTTGTTCGACTTAGCCGTTTGCCGCGGATCATTTCTCACCCATTCCATGACCAAAGTTTGCATCCTCTAGTAAGTCTACTTGGCTGTTCATCATCACTCTGAATCTAAGTGAGTACTTGACTAACAGATCGCATCAGGTTTCCCCGCTCCGCCATGGGTACTACATCGCCATCAGGTGATGGGACTGGGTATCCAGGCACCGATTCTGACGAGTCTCAACTTCCATTTGTCAAGGTTGAAGAAGACTCAAGTCCCTCAAGCGAGTGTTTCTCGCCGGCTCATGACCATGGACAGGTGAAGCAGGAAGACTGCGACATGTCTTCACAGGCAAAGGAACAGCCAGGAAGCTCTTTCTTGGGGAAGAGCCATCACGACACCGACGTAAAACTTGAGCCTGAAGTTTTTGATCTGGATGAAGAGAACTTCGAAGAACCAGCAGCCCGACATCAACCGAAATGCGTCATTGACTTGGTATCGGATGACGACGACAATGAGAGTGGCGACGACAGCCTCGACGACAGCGGTTCAGTGTTCGATCCGGACTGCCTTTCTAATTCGGACGAGGATGAGGAACGTGACGCTCAAGGTAAGCATATCATGTCCCAGGATGGTAGTCTGAGTCCCAGGGAACTTGAGAGACATTAATGACCATGTCATGAGAGAATAATCGAGTTGTTGCGGGACTAATCATTTGGGCTAACAAATGACAAAACAGATCCCATCGATGATCAAGACTTTAGCGAACAGTCTCTACAAAGTGCAGGCCCAAGCTCCGACGGCAAAGCAACATCCAAGACAGGAACAAAAAGAATCAGTCCTGCCAAGACAGCTCGAGAGTACTGGCAGAGGGAACTCAAACGTGAAGCTGAGGTGGGAGAAACGAAGCGCAAGTGCAATGAAGATACCGGAAGTCGTCGAAAAGCACAGAAGACATCTGCCCAATCAAGCGCTGGTTCCAGTGGGCGAATTCTTGCCGGTCTTATGACAAACTCGCTTCACAGCATGCGTGATATTGAGGAAAGCATCGCTGATGGAAGTATGCCGAGCATGGGCTCGATTCAAGCAAGCACACATCAAGCCCAGTTCGAGCAAATTACGGAAGGCATTCCCGAAGGATGCGACACAAGACGCACCAAAACTCAAAGAGCTGATTTGAAAAAAGCCGTCAAAAGTTTTGGCTACAAAATGGTTGAGGCGGCCAACGGGGGGTGGAGGCTCAAAGGTATTTCGGCACGCTTGCGCCATCACCAGCTCGTAGCTGCACATTGGATGATCAAGCGAGAGGCAAAGGAAATGCATCCAGCCGGTGGTATATTGGCGGATGACCCTGGAATGGGAAAGACACTCATGGCCCTTGCATGTATCACGGGACATCCCCCAGAAAAAGAGGACATCCGAGACTTCTGTAAAGCCACACTCGTCGTCTGTCACAACCATGCACTGATCGATCAGTGGCAAGAACAGGTGAATAAGTTCTGCTGTGACAAGAAAGCAGACAATGCCTCTACCTACCTCAAAGCATTGAAGAAGCCGCCGAAATATTGGGGCCGGCGGTGGATAGTGTAAGCTCACAAAACTCGATGCTTACCTGCCGAGAAAACTAACATGGCACAGGTTTACAACCTACGCTGAGCTCGTTGCACAGTTCCCCGGCACAAAGGTGATAAAGGAGTTGAAAGAGAAGTACGGACCTGACAAGAAAGGCTTTGAAGCAGCAGTGGACCGGAAAACTGGCCCTCTTTTCAAGATTCCATGGTACAGAGTAGTCCTAGACGAAGGACAGGCTATCAAAGCCCGTGACTCGAGCAGTAAGTCTTACCAAACGTTCATACCAGCATAAGTTAACTCAAAACAGCCGCTTTCGTTTCTTGGCAATTGACAGCCAAGTACCGCTGGGCGCTGACCGCTACCCCTATTTCTAATTCACTGGAAGGTTTGTTCTCGTTTTGCTTAGCTTATAGGTTTTACTTACATGCATATGAACTAGAATTTTACCCCTATCTGAAGTTCATTGGCTGTGCTTTTGCCCAGAACTTGAGAAAGTTCAAGGATGAGTATGTCAATGGTGTAAGTTTTTCTTGCCTGAGTAAGTACTTTGACTAACAAGTTCGATAGGAGAACGCAGCGCAGAATGTTCAGACCCTAGTGAGCATGATCATGTACCGACGGTGAGTGGTCTCTTGATATGCAACAACACCATAAGCTGACTACTTCTAGGAGCAACACGGACACTTTTCTGGGACATCGGATCGTCAAACTCCCTCCAAGCCAAACACATGATCTATGGGTCACTCCTTCTACCTGGGAGTTGACTTTGTCCAAGTATGGAATCCCAATCTTCAAATCAACTGTATTATAAGAAGTAATGCCCAAATACTAACAGTTAGAAAAGCGCGATGGACACCACTGGTGAAACCGAACTCCTTGGGCAAAAAGATGATGGGGAAGACGATGTCAACGAGGCTGTAGCTGAGAGTCAACCCGACGCTGACGGTAAGAAGGCCTCAGGTACTTTGAAGACGCTATGTTTAAGAATGCGTCAAACTGCTTCTCACCCGTTCAACCTCGAAAAGTTTCTTCGAGAGAAAGACCGCGAGCACAACGTGAAGTGGATACTTGAGCAGTACATGATAAATGCTCCTCACCCCATTGCCAGTGTCGAACAGCAAGCGCAAGATGCAGCTAGTTGGGAGCCTTTCTCGTTGGGAACACGCCAACTCGAAACCAACTATCAGGACATCTCTGGTGGAATGCAGGACATCACCAAGCTATTTACTTTGGTGGCCAACGAGCATCAGATGAGAGAGATGACTTGCGGTTTTTGTGGCAAGCAAACCCCCCCAGAGGAGCCGATCAAGGCGGCAAACGTAAGTGCCAATTCCATGCGCATGAGGTTCAGCGCTAATGATGGCAGTGCGAACATGTTTATTGCAAGTGTTGTCTTGAGGCCGCGGTCAAAACCGCTCAGCGAATGCAAACCCAGAGAAACACTGCCATGGTAAGTAATATCATGAACATGGGCAGTGTCGCTGAGCTAACTCAAATCAAAGCTGTCCCGTTGTCCAATGCCAGGATGCTCCGCCAAATTGCTTGTAGGTGACAACTTGAAAACACCGACATGCATCCAGTCAGCTGTACGCCAGTTGAAGGATTTCATTGAGCCTGGCCAAGATAGCCTTGGTGCACGTTGGGCTGGGGAAGGAAGTTCCAGTGACTCTTTTTTCCTTGCCACTTGTGGTCGTCAAGACATCGACTTCGATCCAGTCAAGATGCCTTGGGGGGCTAAGCTGAAGGCCACAATGCAGGTGATTCTAACTTGGTTGGAAGAGAATCCTGGCGACAAAATCATAGGTAACGTTCTCTCTGGCTAACTTTGAACCACAATTTAATGAAATTTTAGTTTTCATCGAGTTCACTAGAACCTCAAAGGCTTTGGGGTGTATCCTGAACATGATGGGCCTAGGGTTTGTCTACTACAACCAAATCGCCAGTACCCAAGGGCAGAAAGCCAGGGCTCTGCAAGAGTTCGACAACAACCCCAATATGCGGATCCTGGTATGTTCTTATTCTTTTTCTCAAGAGGAGTATTAGGCTGAAATAGATACTAGGTGGCATCGATGAGATGTGGTGGGACAGGTTTGAACCTTCAAATGGCTAATCTTGTCATAAATGTCGATATTTGGTACAACTCTACGTTGGAGAAGCAAGCATTCGGGCGAGTTCACAGAATAGGCCAGAAGAAGAAGACTCAATTTGTGCGGATCCTGGCAAGGGGAACCATCGACGAGCGACTTGTCATGCTGCAAGACGCCAAAGCACTAATCGTCAACCGGCTGCTTCAGGACGACGGATACAAGCCTACATTCTCAACTGACTTGGAGCTCAGAATGCTTTTCTCGTGTAAGGACAAAGACGAAATGGTCGATGGATTGGAGAAGGAGGTTCGCAAACCCACGAAGAAGATGACGACGGCGACAACAGCGAAGGGGAAGGCGAAAACGAAGGCAAAGAAGAATTGAGGGCTTTTCCGCTGGCAAGGGCTTGAAGGTGGGCGCAACTGGGGTAAAAGTTATTGCATTTTCATTCTTTTTTGGTTTCATCTGAAATCCATCGCCGCCTACGGGTCTCAAAGATGAACATCTACGTGGCTATTTCGGGAAAAGGACTTGGGCGAAATGTTTGCTGGCGATTTTCAGATAGCGTTTCCAGATTTAGCATTTAAGGACGCAGCGCAGAGGTCGCGATTAACAATGGGCTGAGGATAGCTCATGTACCCCAGATATCAGATTGACAATACACCCCTTCACTGTTACTACAGGCTTCTTAGAATGTGTGAGTGTAGAGCAGATAACTGAACCAGCAGGGATTGGGCCACACTCGCAATACACCCTTTCTCATTCTTAAATGTCTCGTCATTGCTGAGGTAGAGCCAGCAGGAAGTCGAAGATTATGTTTCAGGCGTCAAGCAGGGTTGTACAGCAAAGCACAATTACTGGAATTACCAAGACCAGTTTTGTGAATTATTTGTGAGTATTGAACGGCTCACTAGTGGCAAACACAGTTAACTGGCCAGATTTTGGGCATGATATTATATTGATCTATATATTTCATTACCTTAAGTGTTAAAACCTCTCCTCTGATACTATGAGGACTAGACGAGAAAGGGTGTTGTTCTGGTCTGGGCTACCCTACATCCAAGGCTTTTTTTCCAGATGACTCAATTTATAGAACCACACTATGGAGAAACTGTCTTTCAACTGGAAATAATCCAGATATTATATGTAGAGTCAATAATAAGTCAAGGGCTTCTGTTTCTCATTGCACCGAGTAGCGTCTGGCGTGTGGCTAATGTGCCCCTCACTCAGCTGCTTCTGATCCCCATGGAACCGGTGACCGAAACCGGCGTCTTTTGATACAGTACACTCACTAGGTTATTAGATATAGCATTGAACTCGCTACCAAGCAATCAATAGGTGTGTTTGAGAGCTGTGTCGCCGTCAGTGATGATCCTCCCACATAAAGGTTCACTGCGGTTACCAGCGTTCTTCCATCTCGCAGTCAAGTCGAACAGTACATGCTTTGAGCTGGCTCGGGATACTAACAAGGTCTGCGAGATGAGATCAAATGGTAATGGACGAAATAAAGGTTCTCTACTGAGTCTTGTGCGGGCTCGTTGAGTTTGAGCTACCACATTTATTTGGTTGGAATTCTGCTTTGGGGTTACACAAACTTTCAGCATTCGTTGTCTGTTATATCAGCTGGGTCTTCCATTCTTCATAAACCCCCACTCCTATCCCCATTCTTGTCATTTCTCATATTTTTGACTTTATTATGGCCTTTCATTCATACTAAGAAAACTGTCAGTTCTGCAGCCAATCGCGGCTCTCTAGAGCTGGTTATCAATGTATACAAAGGATCAAAGGAACGCCACTGAAAATTCATGAAGACACTGGCCACTTATCTGATCTTTGTAATGCTGCATAATTCTTTTGTAGTTGCTAGACGATCATTTCAACTTGCATGTGTAGATACCATATACTGACCGGCCAGCCCGTGAAATCAGGTGGACCACTTCCACTGACATGGCATGGCCTAGAAGAACAAAGACACGACACTTCAACATAGGCTAAACTCCATAGTATTAGATGAGAGGAAGCCCCAGAAGTTTCACAATGTCTCTAGAACTTTGTCTCATCGTAACCCTTTCCATTACGCCTGAAAGCTTGGAGTTCCATCTTGAACTGAAACGCCAACTACAACCTGCTACGAAGGCGTCTAGCCACCACCATGTACGCCCCTGACCCAATCGAAGATTTGGGCCTTAGCTGTCCTTATGGTGGACAGTTCTACATCTGCGAGAACGACCCCGTTCGTTTCATCGGTTGTTGCAGTATCAACCCCTGCGGTACCAGGAAGGGGCTCTGTCCAGATGAGCATCTCAAGCCAGCGAGCTTCGAAAAAGACCATCAGAGCGAGATCCTCCCCCAAGCTTGTGTCAACGACAATGTTGATGTTTCTTGGTACACCTGCTCTGAAACGACGCCTCCTTTTCTGGGATGCTGTGCCGTGAATCCTTGCTCTAAAGGCGGTTGTCCCAAGAGGGAGTTGCGAGCGGCCAAACTGAGTGACAAGACCAAGAATGCAGAAGCCTTTCTTGGAGATGGTTCTGGATATGCCCCTGGTATCGATCCCACTGGCCCTGGTCCTATTGCGGATCCAACTTCGAGTTTAAGCGTAAGCTCAACTGTTGCATTATCAACAATTGCTTCCGGCTTCTTGACTTCCTTTACTGCGGAAACGACTCTTGGAACAACGACTTCTTTCTTGGCCACTTCCACTTCGGAACCTGAGAGTGATAAACCTGGTGGAGATAAGAAGTCTCCCAACGTGGGCAAGATAGTTGGGGCGACAGTCTCAACCATTATCATCCTCGTTGTTCTACTGCTCGTCTTGCATGGTCGGAGGAAAGGTTGGTTTACGATGGGATGGTTTAAGATGTGGTTCAAACACTGGTTCAGAAGATGGATACCTTACGACAGGTTCGCTGTCTCTGTCTCATCAATTCATCTGGGTCGGAATACTGCCGAAAAGAGACAATCGAAAACCCAGAGGACCGAAGCAGACAGTTCCCAACCAAGCCAGCATGATTCGCCGGTTCGACAAACCCAACACGTCGATATTGAAGCATCTCCGTCATCCCATGGCGATCAATCGGCTCAACAAGCACAGCCGGTTGAACTGGATGCGTCTCAACCAACCAACAATGGTCGTAGGGCTCAGGAGCGTCCCCGCGCTCGCCAAAACCAACAAGTTCAGCAGCACGAGCTGAGCACGCCCGACGACTCGAATATCCGACAAAGCATATACAAATACCCTGCAGCACCCATCGGTAGCTCCTTGCTAACCAACCACATCACGGGTACCAACCAGAACATGGGTCAACAATCTGATCGTGACAACCTACCATCGCAAGACCCAGCATATCAGAGGTTCACAAGAACCCAGCCAAACCATCTTCCCGGCGAACCTGGAAGATTTTCTCCCGTGCCATCGAACATAGTCCAGCCCCAGATGCCAACCATTTCGGAGGACAATGGCACTCCAACTTCGTACCAAGGGCCAGAAGGGCAGCGGAACTGGCGGGTGAGGAACGGCCCTGTAGAACGGTGGAGCGGCAGTTCTGAAGGAAGCTTCAGGATTGCAAAAAGTCGACGTGGAAAAGTAGGCAGCGGCTCGACATATGATTCAGTCCTGTCAGATCCTTCGAAGAAGCCTCGAGCGCCATGCAGATGCCCAGACGAGAAGTGTAGCCATGCATGGCGTAGGGAGAATGATGACGAGTGATGAAGACTGCTGGATTACGAGAGTATGGCGCCAAGGTTACTAATATTAAGATAGACTAGATTTCTTTATTTATCGGATGGTATTGTGAGAGGAGTTTGGCATAATGGATTAGACAAATCTGGGGTTTATTGTGCATGTGGGCAAGGATTTGGTCCAGAGATTTCTGACATGCTTTGGGATCAAACATACAGGAATGACAAATGCAGATAAACGAACAACTTAATAAATTGGCAATAATTAGTTCTTTGCCCAATAACGATTTCCTATACTCACTTGCTTATCATGCGAGCCGCAGAAGGAGGTGATCCTGAAATCGCACATGTAGGGTAGCAGTGGGATTACAATGGCTATCTCGTATACAGCCAACTCGCAAGGTATGAAGATACTTTAGCTGAGTGTCGAATCCGGACTAATAGCCTATTGAAATCATGCCATACATCGGGCTTTTCGTAAAGACAGATGGCCGGGAAGACGATACACCCCTTCCTCGATGGATATGAAGCATACTCGAGTGACATACACGGAATTGATTGCTCTCGATCTGTATCCACAATTATGTTTTCAGCATCAGATCTATCTACTAGTTCCGAGCCAGCTAGGTATGTAATATTCCCTTCGACACGAGCCGAAACGTCGGCTAGCCAAACCAGCCGGTTCTCGACTTCTCAAGACATTAATAGCGTAAGAAAAGCCAACATGGACCGAGCTCATCTCCGATTCAATAGAAGTCTGGCTATCGGGAGAACAATGTCTATCTTGATGCAGAGAGGTGTTTATCCTTTCCTCTCCGGTCATGTGGTATCCGAATGCGTGGGCACTCCTTGAATTACGTGCCAGACAGTTCTTCATCTACGCAGAGACCAACACTATGCACGGAAAACTAGATGTCAGGCATTCAAGAAAAACTAATGCTGAGTTTGCGACTCATGAATAAGGCGGCAAAGGGGTGATTGTGAGCTGCCTAGATAATACCAGGCCGTGCTGAAAAACCTCTACGGGATAGTTCACCATAAAATGAGAGTAAAAGCTACTTTACTAGATGCTTAATAATAAATGGAAATAGATGGGATCGTGCTTTTACCTGTGGCTGCTAATCAGTAATCAGTAATCAGCTCTTTCCTCTAGCCTCGAGTCGTGGTAGTGGATATCGCGAGCACAGCCTCAAGATCGACAGAGCTTGATGTTGTCAATGACCAAAACAAAGTGTCAAGACCCCGATTGCCAACACGTCAACATTCATATGCCTTCGGAATCTGTTCCATTGTTTTAATGTTGGCGAACCGAATCGCACTAGCCGTGGAATCTTCGATATAATGGCATGAAACACAAATTCGATCGGCAAACTTTGTTGTAAGCGAAGGCCGAGCAGCCAGTGAACGGGCGCGGAGTTCAGCAAGAATCCGAAGGGTAGCGAAACAGCAAACTTCTCATCGTAGAATAAAAGAATAGCCCCTGTAGAACCTTCGCATAAGGTTGAGCCGACAGCGTTGGCTTCAAAAGCCAAGACCTCGACTGGAATGCACTACGTATGGTGTCGATCGGACGTGGCTGCGATAGTCAGATTTGTGCCGAACACCTGATCATTGTTGGGTAATTCTCAGCAGTCTCTTGAAAAGTTCGATTCATCAGAATCACGACTCGAGGGCGGACGGTTCGAGGCGATAGTGGATGATCAGGAACGATCACTCCGTTGGCTGGAGCCTCTCTATGTAAGAGCGGTGCGATAGTGCAAGAGGCCAGAGAAAAAGAGACGGCGTCATGTATTTAGCACCAGTCTCGTGGCAAACATTACTTTGACCGAAGCTAGACAAAGCTCTGTCCAGGGATTTCGGTCCTTAGGCAGGCGGTAAAAGGTTTTCTCAAATATTTTTTGTCATAACCTCAAGTGGCACCGCACCGCCCGTACAAGACTTGGACAAGTGCCTAGTGCCTTAGTTAGACAATCCTGAATCATGGCAATCAGGGACAGGCGTGTTGGTCCCTGGTCTAGAGGCAATCAGGACCCGATGAGTTTTTGTTGGTTGGTTGTTTGCAAGCCTTTTTTTGTCGGTGTCGGCCAAAAGGCTTTTAAGTATGTACGGACAAAGACAGCAGCGTGCGCACGAGAAATGCGGAAGATGCACTGCGGTGAAGGGAACAGACCGCGTTTCTGTTGGCCCGCTGTTTGCTACCAGCGCCCAGGCTCGGCACAATGCTCATTCTTGCTGATCGTACGAGCGCTCTCCCGGCCAAGAACCCGGTAGCGATCTCTGATGAAATGCGGAGGCGAGGGGAAGAAAAATCGGGGATGCTGGTTTTGAAGGGCTGAGTTAAACAGGGATAGACGGTGGGTGACCTGCATAGCCAAGAATGCTTATGCCGTGACTAGACACCTTTGGTATACTTCATTTTTGCTTTCATCAAGCATCATAGCCATGTTCATGCAAAAGCGTTTCGCATCCTAACCCATTAGGCATTCAGGAACAGGAAAACAGACTTTGTCTCGCCCGATCATCCCGCTGCCACCGCCCGTCGACAGTGACATGCATCCTGATTCAGATTTGCCGGACCCTCAGTTTGAGTCTCGACACCCGCTCCCCCCACTCCCTCGAGAGCTCGACGCCTCAAGTGCCAATCGGGAGATAGGGTCATGGTGCGATTGGTCACCATGGGGGACTACCAGGCGAGTCGCAAAAAAATAGAGACTCTAATAGTCCTTGACAGAAATATATGACTAGTCTTGGTCTAAGACTACCCTAAGACTGGTCTAAGATTTATGTCACTATGCAGCGAGAGTCCCGGTTATTTGCGACCCACCTGACTACTTCGCTCGAGTTTCGAGCCTCTGAAAAGACTACATCCGGTCTCGCCCAGTCGCGTTGCGAGTTCGGTTTAGCTCCAAGACGGATGGCGGCGCCTCGGCGGGCGTGGCACGCAGAGAGGGTCGTGAATGGCATCGCTTCGCCCTGGCGTCGATCTTTCGGGGTTTGCTTGCTGATGCCCTTACGTAGGTAGCGTCACTACTAGCAAACCAGGGTTTTCTTAGTTGAGCTGTCACTTGACGATGGCCTTGGTCCGAGAGTGTTTACCGCAGTGTGTGCTCTGAAAATCCATGTCGTTGACCGCGTGTGTTGGTGTCTCCGCTTGTCCAGACGAGTAGGCTATATACTCATGATGCATGTCTCGTTGCTCTTCCTCCCACGTTCTCTGTCAAACGGTTGATCAATCTCGCCCTGGGCGTATGGAATGAATCAATCTCCGTCCCGGAAACGCACATTCGTATAGTGACATTGCTGTCGCGCTTTTGTCTCTGGTCTCTCACGCTTGTTGCCCGCTACTCCACGGCAATTCTCCAAAGGAGTTCGCCGCGAGCCTTAGCTCAGAGAGAGGAAGAAAGCCGACGCCTTTGGTGGGAAAGCCTCAAGACTCAAGAGTGTCGAGTCAACTAACTGATGGTGGAAAGTTTTGGACGACGTCCCCTTCGAACCATTTGATTTGGGTTAAGTTACGCCTTTCCGCCTCCGGACAACACTGCCTCGCACCTTCCTTCCCAAGGCCAATACCACACGGAGTTGGTTGTCAATTAAGAAACGGCAGGAACGGAGATCAAAGTCAAATTCTTGCAGGTTCGACCCATAGACGGGACCCATCTCCCACGCGGCAAACAACCTAACTTTCAAGTATACTACAATTACACGCCTCTGTCTTAAGGGTTCCTAAAGTTTTCGGGTCACCGCTTTGGCTTCTCTTGGCTTTTTGAACTCTTAAGCCTCCGTCTTTGATAAACGAGCTAAATCCTCGATTTCTCTCCCTTATTGAGGGGGATCGGCTTCCCTGCTTCTACTTCGGACTACACCTCGCGATGCTATTGTTCACCAGTCAGTTTCAGTTGACCATTTCAACCCGCCCTTTCATATACCGACGTCAGAATATCCACAACTCACAACAACAATAACAATACCAACATCTGAGACCTATACGAACTCGAAGGGGCTGCCTCCAAATCTACATATCATCATCACCCACCATGCCTCCCTGGCTTCATCAAGATGAGGCCGTGGGCTTTTCACCATGGACCAATACGATTACGTCTCTCGAGCCACGAGCAATAAAACAATTCACAATGGCCGCTCTTACTCCGCATCAGACTTATGTTATTCATGTTGCGACTCTAGCTTTTGCGTCTCTAAGTATCGTGGCAACGATAATTACCTCTTTCTGGTTTTTCCGTATGAGGCGGAGTTTTCGCCATGAGTGAGTTATTTATAGGACCTTTCCATGCCATGCATATAGTTTCGTTGCTAACATATATCCAGCCTCATCATGTTACTCATTTATAGCGACATGTTCAAGACTTTCTGGTTACTCCTGTTCCCTGCTGTCGAACTGGTTGCAGGGAAGATCGAAACAAACGAGACCTTCTGCCAAGTCAGCGGCTTTTTTCTTGCCCTAAGTATAGAAGCTTCTGACGTTTCGGTTGCTCTTATCTCAGTACATACCGCGTTGTACATCTTCCGTGGGGAGCAAGGCCTCTATCCATTCCGAAAAGTTGCCTACGCTCTTGCTGCCGTTATCCCTATCGTGATGGCATCATTTGCCTTCATTGAAAGCCCTGGCTATGTTAACACCGGCCAGTTCTGCTATCTACCATTCAACCCCATGTGGAAAAGGCTCGCTCTCTCCTGGATTCCTCGTTATATAGCCTTTGCCATTATCCTTTTCCTCTGCATCGGTGTATACGTCTACGTCCGAGTACTGATGAGGCAGTTTGGATCTGGTAATGACGATTCTAAGAATACCCTTTCGAGAATGTCCGGTCTCGATAGTTTCGACCCTTTGCACCAGCAACATATCGCCACTGTTCCTCCGACTCCTACCATGAGATACCATGGACTAATTCCTTCTTCGAATGCTTCTCAACGAAACTCGCTTACCATCCTCGAAGACCGTGTGCCCGCCAGACCTCCTCTTACAACATTTAACTCTTTTAACATGGAAATGCATGGAACTACCCATCCTAGCAGACTTCATTCAGCCCGGCTAGCACGCAGAGGATCTTCCCAGATGTGGATGGCGAATTTTGGCACTGATTTGACCGCTCAACTCGAGCAGGCCGAACTTGATTCTCAAGGTTCTTCGGGAACGACTAGATGTGGTTCTGACGATGTTATTGCGCCTCCGGCCATATATACCAAACCTGAGCTTCTACATCAGGCACCTGCTCCTGATATTGCAACACCATCCAATATCACAAATGGCCAGGCAGATTTCTTTCATCAATCTGATGTTCCAACGACACCCTCTTCCCGCACGCCAACTATACCAACTCTATTTTCCATACTTCGTCGTGCGCCACGCAGTCCCAATACTGAATCTGACATTGTCCTGACTCAGAGCGATTTCAATGCGCCTGGAACAATCAAGACACGCGAAAAGATATTACGGCAACTCCGATTACTTTTTATATATCCTATCGTTTATGTCGTTATTTGGATCCTGCCATTTATCGTACAGCTTACTGGATACGGCAGGGGAGCTCCTTATGGCATGAGATTAGCCAGCATTATGTTCTTGTGCAGCCATGGCCTAGCCGATGCTGTGGTATTTTCTCTGAAAGAGCAGCCTTGGAGGCATAGCCAAGCTTTCAAAAATATCGACCTACAATTTTGGAAACGAAGACAGGAGGAACCTGATGTGGGCGCAAGAGTTGGACGTACAAGGGAAGAGATGACACTTGATTCACGGTTCGCAAAGCAGAGACGAGAACAGGAAGAGGCCGAGTGGAGGATGGACCGTCAGGCTGGTCAAGACGCTCGCAGGGCAGCTAGGGCGGCCCCCGAGTGGTGGGATACAGATGAGTAGCGAGGACTCACGTAGCTACGACGGTGAACTTGGATGGCAAAAGTGGAGTTTTGAGCAGTACTTGAAAGATGATACCCAGGATTGGATAACGATGTATGCGGCGCCAGTTCATTCACAGGGGGCATCAGAAACTTGCATTGGGAGGCGTTACATGTTGACGGCATTTGGTGGCTACCTGCGCGTCAAGGGCAGACATCTTTTAGATTAGATGGAGTATTATGGGCATCAGCCTTTGAATTTATGTTTCAATTCCTCGAATAATAGTCTAGAGTCATTTGATTTCGTTAGTCTATGAAGACAGATTCGTGCTTCGCGTGCTTCGTTACAACATATGCTTCCCAAACGCTCGTCCTCATCTTATATCTGCACTCAACATTTCTCCTTTAGATCTTCTCATCCCTCCCTCCAGAATTTCAGGAACGCCTTGGCAATAGTAACACCGTCATGCGGGACAGGGGCGCGCTTTATGGCATCGTTGTACATCTCGTCCGTGAAAATGCCGACCGTATGACGATTGAAGAGGACTTCTGAAATGATCTCCTCAGTGAATTCGGGATGTCCTTGCACCGTGATGTATCGGCCAGGTGAGTAGAAAGCCTGTACCTCGCAGATCTTATTGGAGCCCAGGGGAATTGAATCCTTGGGAAACTCGTCGATAATGTCGCGATGCATCTGGTGAATGCGCTGTGTAACAATGTCAGTGAAACCGTGACACGGCAACCCCACAACAATCGCGGAACTCACCATCTTGTCCAACCCGAAAATCTCCTTGCCCTTGTCCGTCAAATCGACCTCTGTCACCGCGAGCTCCCACCCCTTATCACTCCTCCCGCATTTCGCACCCGCAGCTCGTCCGACGATCTGATGACCGAAGCAAACGCCCACAACGCGCACGCGATTCGACTCGATGGCCTTTTTTGTAAACTCAACGAGCTTGAGGATCCAAGGGTCGTTGTCAAAAGCTGTGTGTCGAGAGCCCGTGATGAGAACCGCGTCGATGTCGTCGAGGGAAGGATACGAGTAAAGTTCGTTGACGACGTCGTAGCCCGTGATGGTTACGAGATCTTGGAGTTTCTGGGGCTGCGCTGCGGCTTCGAGGAGTGCGGTGAAAACGCCCGTGTAGCCGCCGTAGCGATCGCGGGTTTGAGGCTGGGGGGTATCGGCTTCGAGGATTGCGACACGGAGAGGAGGCATTTTGGGCGATTGGTAGAGTCGCTGTGGAGAAAGAGAACGAGATAGATTGAGAAGAGAAGATGAGTTATAAAATATGCCTCTTCAACGAAAACGGTCAGGGTTCATCTGCAAGGCAAGGCCCCTCCGGAGAGGACCCCTTCTTTTACTGCCGGGCTCGTGTAACAAACGGCGGGACCGATAGCGGGGTGGAGGGGAGGCGAGATAAGCGGGCAGAATTACGAACATGACATTATGCTCCTGGACATGGCAGGCGGTGAGGCAGTTGTTCGTATACATGATACTTACCTGCCACCTTGGGCGACCACAGGGAGGTAGGGTAACCACTTTACCTCGGCTGTATCATGTAAATTAACAAATATACCGGTATCATGACTGTATAATAGTTTCAGTAAATCATATGCCAAACTCTTCTTCATTCTTGTGATTCACTGCTCCTATGGTGCCAGCAATTATCTCACCTATTCCTCCAACTGCAAGGATGGGGCGATCACATCAAGTGACAGCTTTGTGGCTGATATTCCCTGCAAAATTGTCTTGGTGACGTCTTAACCGTTGGTTTAACTTACAACCTACAATAAAATAATGCCGGTAGTTGTATCGTGAGTTTTTCACATTTGCTTTTTATTTCTTCGGTTTCTCCTTTTCAATCTTATCTGTTATTCGCTATCCATCTCCAATAGCTCTGGCAATTTGTCGAAAATGTCTTCGAGGTTGTCTTTGGGCAGCTTCTTGGCCAAGGCGAAAGCTGCTTTGACAGCTCCCGCTGCGCAACGAAAAGGCCCTCTTACTTTTGTAGTAGGAAACGAATCTGCTGGTAAGTTGGCAATATTCGCTGCAAACATGTACAACTAACTCGGAAACAGACCTTGATTCTCTTTGCTCAGCTCTTGTCTACGCTTATCTACGCACTCATACCCCTCCTCATACCCTACACATCCCCCTCTCAAACCTCCCCCGCGATGACCTCGCCTTGCGCACTGAGATGTCAGCGGTTCTCAAGCACGCTGGGCTCACTCTCAAGGACCTTCTGACTTTGTCTGAGCTTCCAGACTTGAAACCTGAGGAGACGCGCTGGTTGTTGGTAGATCATAATTCTCTCACGGGCCCGGTCAAGAAATTTTCTGGACAAGTCTTTGGATGCGTGGATCACCATGAGGACGAGAATGTCGTGAAGGAAGATGCGGATCCGAGGGTCATTGAGCCTTGTGGAAGCTGTATGAGCTTGGTCATCGAGGAGAGTCGCAAGATCTGGGAGGAAATCTCCAGCCAGGAGGTTGAGGGCAGTGACGCTGCTGCTGCTGAAGATGAGAAGCTCGCAAAACTCGCCCTTGCTCCTATTCTCTCTGATACGACAAACTTAACAGCCAAGGAAAAAGTCAAAGATAAGGATCGTGAGGCAATTTCATTTCTCGAAGAGCATATCCGCGAAAAGTCATTTGATCGTACAGCCTACTTTGACGAGATTTCCGCAGTCAAGGAAGACATATCCGACCTAACCTTCCGCGACATATTCCGCAAGGACTACAAAGAATGGGATGGCGAAGGT
Source organism: Fusarium lateritium (assembly GCA_014898835.1). NCBI lineage: Eukaryota > Fungi > Ascomycota > Sordariomycetes > Hypocreales > Nectriaceae > Fusarium > Fusarium lateritium. The sequence continues at coordinate 8,595 of JAAVTZ010000058.1, read as the reverse complement.
CTCAAGCTCGGCATCAGCTGCGTTGTACAGAACTTTGACTACCTCGTCGAAAAAGCTGGGGATACAGACCCCCTACTTGAAGCCTTTGAGGCCTGGGCTAAGGAGCGCAAGCTCGATGTCGCGAGTATCATGACGACGTCGCATCCCGACGGGGAGTTCCAGCGACATCTGCTCGTGTGGGGTGTTAGTGAGGAGGGGCGTGAAGCGGTGGATAGATTCGTGGACGCAGGGGATAAGTTGAAGCTGGAGACGTGGAAAGGGGGTGAGCTGGATCATGATGGGCACAAGAGGTTTGCGTGGAGGCAGAAGGAACTTGCGGCTAGTAGGAAGCAGGTTGCACCGTTGTTGCGGGAGTCTTTGAAGAAGAGTTGACTTCAAGATTCGAGGAGATCAAGGATGTAAATAATACAGTGGTTGAGATCCGGTCAAGGCAAGATGGACGAGAGTATACAATGGATGCTATGGGTAAGGCAGCGCTTACATATTTATATTAGCCGACGAGAAATCAGATTCCCTATGCTTTGAGATGTGTTGTTACATGATTTTTTATACACAGACGCCTGATAGCCCACCATGACTATGTTCATAACCAAGTTTTCATTCCGTCAAGAACCACATGTAATTACTCTTGCATGCCACCCATTTTGTCAGACATCGCGTATCTCGCTTCTTGTGAAGAAATCTCATGGTGGGTCGCTTCCACCTCTTTCAATAGTTTCACGAACTCTCTGTTCACAAACCTTCGCTGGCTGAGGAATTTTAACTTCTGTTCATACTCGATGCCTTGGTGTATTAGCCATGGGGCTTGCGGGTCTGCCACTGCGATGCATGCTTTGAGTGACTCGTATACCGGGCCCACTAGTAACACGGGCTCCTCTTCGTTCACCATTTCATGGTAGACCCAGCGCAGAGCCTCGATACACATTTTCTGACTTTTCGTGGCTGCCATGATGCGATATGTGAGATCGTAGAGTCTCGCATCTTTGCCCGTTTTGAATCTAGCCGGTAGGCGGAAAGTGTCCCAGAACCGGGGCCAGTCTTCTCGGCCTGCATAAGCTACCATCAGGCGGGCTATTTGATAGTTGTTGGGTTGACATCTCTTCTGCGTCATGAGTGTCTCGAGATTCTCCTGAGCCCGCTGGAGCTCCCGCTGTTTATAAGATGGCGAGGCCAAACAGGCTTCAATAAGTGTGACAAACATCTCATCGTTCCAGATCTCCATGCCTCTCTCTTCAGCAGTCAAGAGAATCCCGTCAATAAAGGAGAGTCGTGACCCAGCGGCGGGTTCGTCTGAAGGTGCTGTCATGGCAGATCTGAGGAATTGATATAGCTGGTCTTGGGTAAGAGGCGTCCCTAAAAGCTGAATGTCTTCAAATTGCTTACAGACTTGAGCCAGGTCATGAATCGGTTCTTCGAAGTCTTCCTTGGCATATTCTTCAGCGGCACGGGGTTCGCTTGTGTGCAAAGCTTCATTATATCGGGCAGATGGAGTTTGCGTAAGCGGTGGTGAAAGTCGTCGGGCGCTGGTGGTATAGTTTCGTTGTTGCTGAGACGCTTTCTTCAGAGCCTGCCATTGTGCAGCAGACCCTGAGCTGGGCAATTGCACCCTTGAAGCGAGAAGTTGATCCAGCTCTTCAGGGCTGTTAATCTTCTCGCCGCGAGCCTGTTTGTTCTCCCTCAAACTCTTCTTCAAAATGCCCTGCCAGAGAGTCTCTAGGTCGAGCTCTGCCCGTCGAGACTCTGTCATACACTGAACCACCACTGTAGTACCCGTTTGAGGAGTACCGAAACCAGAGAAGCGGCCGGTATCGTCGACCTTGGCTGCTTCGTCAATGTTGTCGCTATTGGAGGAAAAGTTGACGCAAACCCATCCAGTCGAGATACCGTTATCACCACCAGGAATAATAGCAGTGTTGGTGCCCATCAGCTTGGCCTTCTTACGAAGTCTGCGCAGCTTTGTCCGCAGTTCACCAGGTCCAATCAAACCATCTGCTCGTGCAGAAATGTTGTAGTTCTTTCGAAGCCATCGTACGAAGCGTCCAGAGGAGATGTGAAGATGTCGTTCACTGCGAGTTGTCGCAAAGAGCATGATCAAGTTAGGACCAAGCGCAGCAGGAGGGTCGAGGTCGCGCAGATCCAAGAGAGAGATGTCGTCCAGACCCATATCCTCGAAGATGTATTTCACCATTGGCTCAAGGACTTCTGGTGCACCCTCGGGGATCTTGGGTAATTGAACCGCATGCTGGCTTTCGACATGTCGAGGTGGTTCAACTTCGAGGAACCAGGGGACGTCACCAGATTGGGTAGACTCGGCGGTTGTCTCGGGAGCATCTCTGGCAAGATTCGTGGTAGTGTCTTCTTTCTCGATTATTGGGTCGTTCGTTTTGACGTCTGAGAAGAATCTCGTTGCCAGAGCCGGGAGCTGTCGTGAAGTGGTCCGTGGCAAAGTGCGAAAAGAGCTTGTCGCTGGCCTCGAAACCACGGCGCGAATAATGGCAGACTGACACTGACGACAAGTCAATGCCGCAGCAACAGGTCGAGTAAGCATTTTGAACTTGCCCTTTTGATTCAGATTCAAGATGCAAAAATCAAATCAGAAATCATGGAGCTAAGGAAGGAACGTCGGCCGTCATGATTCTTTCATCCAATCCAGTCACGAAGTGGAGAAGAAGAGCGTTGAGTCCAAGCTCAGCTCTCTCTCGGCTTCTCGAACCTTGAAAGTGGAGAAGTGAAGTGGTCCCCTGTTTTGCCATTTGCCACGATTTTTTCAGCACGTGACCATTGGTAGTCTGCTTCAAGTTCATCGTCCAATCCTCATTACGCTGAAAAATTTGGAGAGTTGAACTCCTTGCTACTATCTGTAGTACTGCTTCACGCGACAGCAGCGACAGGACAACATTTGTCCTTGACATTCGCCGCAACACTCTTTCTTGTACTTGTATTAGCTATCCACGGAATTAACACCCTCCTCATATATCATCCCTCTAATGTTGTAATATTCCATCCGTCTCAGCAGCAATTCCCTGTTGAGCTCGCCGCCTCTTGGCCAACCCGCCCCCTCACGACTACCGCCTTTCCTACGACAACCTCCGAACCATCACAATGCTCGTCCGACAGACACGGAGGAGCATCGCTCTCCAGCAGAGCGCTGCTCTACGATCAATTGGACTTACCCCAAGAAGCCCGCCATCACATCTTGCGACATCACGCCTCGGTCGAAGATCTGTGGTCACCCAGCAGTTTCAACCACGCAAACGCCGAGGCTCAGAATCTGGCCCTGGGCTTGCTCATGGCCGCAATCTTGCAACAGCTGTCGACGACTTCAAATTCGGCGGCTCTTCCTACGGTGATCTTCAAAACCAATTCGCTGGCTCCGGTTTTCAGCCTTTCCAGGCCGCTCCCTCCTCTTATGCTGAAATGAACGCTTTCGATCCAACATCATTGTTAACGATTCCGGAACCGAAAGCCCCCCGACCATACGGCAAAATCAACAACAAAGGTGTTCCTGGTGAAGTTGAAGAGATGGTCCCGGTTTTTGATGCCTGCATTCGTGTCGGAAAGCTTGAGCGAGCGGCTCTTGTTCTGAAGCGACTGAACGCGGCCGGTATAGTTCCAGGCGAGGAGAGAATCATCCTGCACAATCGGTACCTTCGTGCATCCCTCAACCAACTACGAATGAGCCCCGACCGAAAGCAAGCCGAGCAATTACACAAGTGGTACGAGCTGCAAATACGAAACCAAGACATGCCACAAACCGCAGAGACGATCGCCTGCATGCTCAAGGCATCACTCCTTTCTGAGCGTGGAACCCGACTGGAACGCCTTGTCAACCGATACATGAGCATGGCTCCTGGAGAAGCTGGCTTACGCGTTTTGAGCATGGCCGATATCCTTAGCGATCAAGACCTGGGCGTCATTACTGAGATCTGTCCTACCTACAGTTTTGCCCCCGAATCTGAGGAGGCCTATGTAACCCTCGCATCCGAGGAGGAGCATATGGATTTGGAGGAAGGGTCGACTGAAGGAGCGGAACTTGAAGCTGAAGACTACCCTGAAGTTCGACCGACTCCCCAGCGCGGAGACAGTCTGGCTGCTCTGAAGCGAAATCTCAACCTAATGACGGAGCTCCAAAACGTCGACATTTCTAAGCTGCCTCCCCAGGAGCAGCGCGAATTCCAGATGCGCCTGGAAAGAGACTCTATCGACATCGCTATCGAGAAGTGGCGAAACGCTAAGAAGAATCTGGACAAGATGGGTATCAACACTGCCCTGAACGTCAAGACTGAGGAGAACAGTCTCAGCGAGAACCTACATAATTGGCTTGCCGCTATGGAGGGCCGTCTAAAAGAGGAGATTGCCAAGGTCGAGGAGTCCGAAGAGAGAGAAACCAAGTCCGAGGAAGACCTGGAACGCTGCATCTACGGTCCTATTCTTCGGGCCGGCGACCCTACTCGACTAGCTGCGGTTACTATTCTTACATTGCTCAACACCGGCGCATTGCATGGTGCTGACAAGGGTATCATCATCATGCGGTTGATGGGCGATGTTGCCCGAGTAGCCCAGGATGACATTCGGTCGCAAAATGCCGAAAAGGCTGAGCAGGAGCGCCGCCGTCTCCGCAAGGTCAAGTTTACCGGAAATCATGATGATGCAGCGAAGGCAACCAATGGAGAGATTATTGCAGATGCCCAGCAGCCAGCCGACACAAAGGATCCTGCCGTGGGATCGTGGTCCCTGACGGTTAAATATCGTGTTGCATCGATTCTTTTGAAGTCTTTGATAGAGACTGCCAAGGTCAACGTCGTTAGGCAACATCCCATCACCGGAGAGAGAATCAGCCAACTTCAGCCTGCCTTCACTCACATGCAGGCTCCCAGAAGAGGAAAAAAGGTTGGAGTGTTGACCCTTAACGCAGACCTGGTTGAGCGCCTAAAGCGAGAACCAATGGGTGACTTTCTTGCTAAGCATCTTCCAATGGTTGCTGAACCCTTGCCATGGAAGCGTATCAATGAGGGCGGCTTCCTAACAAGCAAAGCCTCCTTGGTTCGTGTCAAATCAGGAGATCAAGAGCAGAAGCTCTACACCAAAGCGGCTATCAAGCGTGGCGATATGAATCAAGTCTTCAAGGGACTGGACGTACTAGGAAGGACACCATGGAGGGTCAACAACCAAGTTCTTAACGTAATGGTGGAGGCATGGAATAGTGGTGAGGCGATTGCCAATATGCCGCCACTCACCCCGGATCTCACCACTCCACCAGAGCCCATAACCTCAGACCCTCTTCTTCGTCGAAATTGGATCCGAGCCGTCAAGAAAGTTGAGAACGAGCGTTCTGCCCTTCATTCCCAGAGATGCTACATGAATCTGCAGCTTGAGATCGCGCGCGAATTTCGCAAGCAGGTGATTTACTTTCCTCACAACATTGACTATCGCGGCCGTGCCTACCCCCTTCCAACATATCTGAATCACATGGGAGCCGACCACTCTCGCGCACTTCTCAAATTCGCCGATGGCAAGGAACTCGGCGAGAAAGGATTGAGGTGGCTCAAGATTCACTTGGCCAATTTGTACGGTTTCGACAAAGCCAGCTTCGACGAGCGAGAGGCGTTTGCCACCGATAACCTTCCCAACATCATCGAAACGGTCAACAACCCCCTCGGCGGTAGTCGGTGGTGGCTCAAGGCCGAAGACCCCTGGCAATGCTTGGCCGCTTGTTTTGAGTTGAAGGCCGCTCACGATCTACCTGATCCTACCAAATATGTCTCCAATCTGCCGGTGCATCAGGATGGCACTTGTAACGGCCTCCAACACTATGCCGCCCTGGGCGGAGATACCTGGGGTGCTCAACAAGTCAATCTCATGCCTGGAAGCCGACCAGCCGATGTGTATACAGCTGTCGCCAATCTAGTCAAGGAGTCTATCGCTAAAGAAGCTGCTGCGGACAATCAGTTTGCGAAGGTGTGCATGGGCAAGATCACTCGAAAGGTCGTTAAGCAAACTGTCATGACCAATGTCTACGGTGTCACCTTCTCTGGTGCCAAACAACAAGTTTGCAAACAGCTTGACAACCTCTACCCCAACTTGCAGAAAGAGACTGGCATTCCCAACCTTGTTAGTGCTACATACATTGCAAAGCATATCTTCCAAGCTCTCGGAACAATGTTCCGCGGTGCTCACGATATTCAGTATTGGCTAGGTGAGATTGGTGCGCGGGTTTGCAAGGCTTTGACACCGGCTCAACTTGACCAACTGACGGAAGAACATGGGAAGCCAGAGGCATCTTCAGGAAAGTCCTCTACTACATCAAGGGCTTCGACTCGCAAGGATTTGAGGGGCTGGGAAGAGTTGACTTCGCAATTCCGATCAACTGTCGTCTGGACTACGCCCCTGCGAATGCCTGTTGTGCAGCCTTATCGAAAGAACGGCTCAAGAGAGATTCGCACTTGTCTGCAATCTATCACTTATCCTGTGTATGATCAGACTGAGCCTGTCGACCGCAGAAAGCAACTCCAAGGATTCCCTCCCAACTTTATCCACTCCCTGGACGCCAGCCATATGCTACTTTCGGCACTGAAGTGCGATGAGCTTGGTTTGAACTTTGCCGCTGTCCATGACTCATTCTGGACTCACGCTGCCGATGTGGACGTTCTTAACGGAGTCCTACGAGATGCATTTATCCGAATCCATGAGGAGGACGTCGTTGGTCGATTAGCAGCAGAGTTTAATGCACGGTATAAGGGCTCACTTTACATGGCCACCATCGATCCCGACAGCGCCGTTGCAAAGAAGATCAAAGAGTTTCGCAAGAGCAGCAAGTTGAACATCAAGGAAGAGCTTCTGTTGGAACACAAGCGGAACACTCTCCTTCGTTCCGGCAACCCCTGGGACTTGGAGGCAGCAAGCAAGATCGTGACGCCTGCCTCGTTGTACGAGGAGATGGCAGTTTCGGAGGAGGATCTCGAGATCAAGAAGGAGACTCAAGATATTGGTAGCTTGGGAGAGGTCCCTGAATCTGAGGCCAGCCTAACCTCGACAGTTCATGAAGCTGTGCAGGAAATGAATCATGATGAGGAGGAAACGGCCAAAATTACCGCAAGGTTGCTCAACCGCCTGAAGACTACCAATTTCGAGTATGAGGTTATCAAGCCCAGGGAAGAGAGAGCGAGCAGCTACAAGAAGGTTTTGCCCATCTGGCTCCCATTGTCCTTCCCCGATATCCCCGAAAAGGTACGTTTAAAACATGCTCCGGCACTTTCCCTTATGCATGGAACCGCGGCTTTATTTTGCTTCCAATTTACGAAACGCAAACTTGTGTTTTAAGGTATCAGACATGATACCTTCCCTCAGAATCAACGCTAACTTGTTTCCTCAGGGCGATTTTGACGTGACGCGTCTACGGGAGAGCCAGTACTTCTTCTCTTGATTTGGGCTTGGCCCCAAGTCATGTATCATTATACATCCACGCATATGCGACACGTGTGAACGAAGTCAGCGACGAAGTGTTGGAGTGTTTCAGGCGTTGTATATTTGGCGTTCTTCAAGAGATGGGGAGTTTTTGTTTGCTAGCGAAGCACCAAAAAGCATTCGGATAGAGGAGCATATAGCGGCTACGTGCCGCTCTTTGTATATCATGAGGAGTGTAGATATTTGTACATTACTGTGGGAGGTCTTAGATGTGAGAGTTAAATGAACTCGACTTAAAAGCAAGTAAAAATTATCATGATGTTCAAACATTACCTTCATTTCATATCTTAGTGACATTTGTAGTGAGATATGAAGAATCTTTAAGTCGCTTTCTTGATAGATTTACGTATGTAAGAGGCTCATATCCACTTCTTTCAGCTCCAGTACAGTGATACATGTGTTTACTGTCACCAGTCCTCATAAGACAAATATCATTGATCTTCCGATATGAACAGACATAGCGAATGTTGTTGACATCATTTAGGTCTATTGTAGTTTTGAGTTATCTATTTTCAGATATATGCAGTCCATTTCTTGATTTATCGCACAACAGCATCCTTGAGGCTAGGAACAGTGCAGACACCACCACTCTCAGTAACAAGACGACCACGTCCAGTCTTGCCGAGCTGCTCAACAACACCAGCGTCAAAGGCGACCTCAAGACCATCAGTGGTGGTGAAACCAGGCTGGAAAGTCTCCCAGATCTTCTTCTTGGGGTTAAGCACTCCCTCAGGGCTACCCTCCCAGCCCTCGAACCAGACACGGTCACCAGCCTTGGCACCCTCGGGGGGAGTGACGAGCTCAACGGGACCCTTGTGGTCGTCGACTTCACCCTCCTTGATCTTAGGAGAGGCGGCGAGGACCATAGCGCAGGACTTGATGCCGCGCATCTTGACGGGCTTGAGGTTGCACACGACTACGACCTTGCGGCCCTGCATGGACTCGAGGGGCACGAGGCCGTTGAGGCCGGAGCAGACGGTTCGGCAGATCTGACCCTCGTACTCGACGTAGTCCTCGTTGCCGGGCTTGTCACCGACGGCAATGGTGGAGACGTACAGGGAGTCGGCATCGGGGTGGTTGATGGCCTTGAGAATGTGACCGACACGGAGGTCAATCAGGGCGGGGGACAGA